>PVKM010018851.1:0-24712 GCA_004027735.1 Carollia perspicillata | reverse complement strand
ACCAGGGTCCCTAGGGAGAGGCTCTGGGGGTGGGGGGTGGGGGGCTCCCTTCATTCCAGGCTCCCAGCAGAAGCCAGGGAGATCCTGGAATCCACGCCACAGCAGGGACTCCATGCTGGCTGGATTCTGCTACACAGAGTCACTGCTGTTTTGTGGGACTTGCTGGTGGCCTCCCTGGATTCGCTCATGCCTGCTCAGTAGAACCTAAGAGGTTAGAGGCCAGGAAATGGTAGAGCTAGGGCTTTCCTGAGAGCTCCTTTCCAGACCAAACTCCTCCTGGGGAAACTGAGGCCTAGACATGGGAAGGGACTTACTCAAGGACACAGAGGGAGTGCTGGCAGAGCCAGGCCTCAGAGGCCACAGCTGTGTGCCCTTCTTGTACACTGTTGCTTTGTTCTCCCAGAATCCCCAGGAGTTTGTGTGTGTGAGTGAACCAAACAAACAAATGTATATATACACAGTATTTATATTGACAAACTCTGTAAGTTTACACAACGCAATTACCAAAACCATACATTATAACCCTGGGGAAAACATGGTTCTGGGAGGTTTAGGGCTGGTCGGAGCAGTTGAAAATGCACTAACAGTTTGCTCCTCTCCCTGGGGTCCCCTCTCCTGTGCCACCTCCTACAGCTCTTAAGCTGAGTGATCATCAGGCACAATAGCTTCAAGGCTTCTGTAAGAGCCAGACCCACTGGTTAGAGGACCAGACCCAGAATTGGGCATCTCAAGACTTGGTGGGGCATTAAAGGTAGTGTGATTTCTCCTTCCCTGGGAGTCTGGTGTGGCGGGCAGTCCAGCCTCCAGTGCACACCTTTAGGGCTGCCCTCCACCCCCCCACCTCTAGGCAGCCAGGCCTTTCTGGCCAGCCTGACAGTTAGCTGTCCTTGCCCTGTCTTCAGCCCCCCTGCACACACTAATAGCCATGGCAGTAACATGCTTTCACATGCAAATTGCTATGGAATTCTCAGCCCCTGCTGGTGCCCCAGCCCCCAAGGCCTCCCCCTGGGCAGATTCAGAGAGGAGAATGGAATCTTTCAAGCTGTTAGGGCGTTTAGAGACCTTCTAGTCCAGCCCCCTGGTTGGATAGATGGGAAAACTGAGGCCCAGAGAAGGGAAGAAGGAACTGCCCACAGTCACACAGAGAGTTCACTGGGACTGGCCCTCACCCAGGTTTTCTGACTTCCAGCCCATTGCCTCTTCAAGCCATCACAGCCTCCCAAGCCCCCCTGCCCCCACCCCATATCCCGCTTGTTTACTATGGACTCTGGGATCCCTCCCTCTGGCACAGACACTCATTCCAGGCACCCCTCAGTGGGGCCTGGGAGTGTGGAATCCAGGGAAGAAAAGGCCAGAGGTGTCCATGCCTTAGGGGCTTTGCCCAGGGAAGGGGGCCATTCGCCTTTGAAACAGACAACAAGCAGGATTTGCTCACTACTGTCTGTGCACACCCCGCACCCCAATCCCCTGATCCTGGCCAAACCACTCTGCCCCCCCTTCCCCCACAGCAGGCCTGCCAAGCCATGCCAAACCTTCTCGTGGGCCCTGGTCCCATCACATCTTTCCAGCTTTATGGATTGCCACTCTGCTAGAGTTGGCACCAGCACAGCCCGGGCCCTGGGAGGCCCCAGGAACCCAGGTTCCAGCTGGGGTATGGAAAAATCTCCCTTCCCTTCAGTTCAGCTGAAAGAAGATTGGAATTTTCTGAAATGAACTTTATAAGGAAATGAAAATAAACACTGAAGGGGAAAAAGAGACTAGTTTGCGGAGCACAGGTGTCTGCTCCTAGCTCAGCCAAGGTCCTGCCACAGATGGGCCCAAGCAGGACACTTGTGGGTTATCTTTTAGTTTGGCCTCTGAAACACGCCCTTAAGTCTGCCCATTTCTGATAACCCCCGACACCACCACCCTGGTTCAAGCTCCTTTCATCTCTTACCTACACTACGGCAATAATCTCCTAGCCAGTACCTCTGCTTCCATCCTGTCCCTTCTCTTGCAAAACAGCATCCAAAGTGATCTTTCCTAAATCCACTTGTGATCTTTTCCATCTATATGTATCCTTCAGATTTGTTAATCATCCCTGAACCCTTCAGCCTGTCTGTCAGGGCCCTGAGTGATCTGGCCCCTGTCCATCTCTTAAGCTTTTCACCTCTACCCCTCCACACCACACTCATGGCACTACAACACAAGCTTACCTACTGGCCACTGACCAGGACAGGTACCCTTAAGTCTTTCCATATGCACTTCCATCAGCCAGAAAGTTCCCTTGAGTCTGGCCTGAGAAACTACTCTTGATCCTGCATGGACACTTCTGACCCCCCAACTCCAGGCAAAATTATTCTCTCAGCTTTCACAGTGCTTCTGCTCACACTCTGTGACATGTGTCTGTTTTCCCCACTTGACTGTGAGCTGCCGGAGGGCAGGAACTGTGTCTAATTTATCTCTGTGTCTCACCTAGAGTAGGGCTGGCACAGACCTTAGCACAGAGGCAATGTCAATAAACCTTTGAAACGTTTGTCAAGTTGAAAGGGCTTGGCTGGGCTGGGGCAGTCATTCCAGGGTTCTGCCCCTGCCCTTTACCTGCTCACACTACTATCCAGCCAATGTGGAGAGTTAACATCTTATCATATTACCCTACAATAACAGCATACCTAATATTGGCCCAGTACTGTGCTCAGCATTTCCCATGCATTATTCCATTGACACCTCCTGTCCCAGTGAGGTCCCAGGGAGGTCCTTATCTGAGGCAGGACCATGATCAGCCCTGTCCTACAGATGAGGAAATAGAGGTGCAAAGAGGAAAAGTACCTTGTCCAAGGACACATCGCTAAGAAGTTGTAGAGCAAGGATTTGAACACTGGAAGCCTAATCAAGAGTCCAGATGCTTAGGTACTTTGCTACACTTGTGAAGCCAGCTGGTGGTGCCAGCATGGGGTGAGAGGGAGGTTGGGCCTGGTGCCTGCCCCCTTGATGTCAGCTATGTGGCTTCAGAAGCCATCTTGTGTGGTACTTAAGAACCCAGGCTCTGGAGTCAGGCTGCCAGGATTGCCATTCCAGTTTTCCCACTATCCAGCTATGAATTCTTGGGCAAGTTACTGAAACCCCTCTATGCTTCCGTTTCTTCCTCCATAAGGTAGGGCTGAGAGCAGCACCCATCTCAGGAGACTGCAATGAGGATTAAGTGAATGCACACGTGGCAAGCCCTGAAGGCAGTGTCCTGTCATTTATCAGCCTTTGAACTCTGAGGCAGCCTTTGCTTCCTGTCACCCAGTTGTAGGCAGCCAAGTCTATTCCAGCTTGGTCTGTGCATGGCCACTCAAATCAGAGGCTCAGCAACCAGAGATTCAGTGGCCTCAGCCTCAATCTGAGTTGCTACAGCCCCAAGGATAGTCCAGAAATGCTGGGCTGCAACCTCCTCCAGGCCCCAACCCCAGAGCTTGGATGGTCTGTGCTTGGCTTTGGAAGGCCCAAGGGGACGAACATCCAGTCCACTGTGCCCCCATGGGAGCTTGGAGTCAGGGTCAGGAGGCCTTCGTTTGAGACCTGACTCTGCCACTAGTACTTGAATAAGTCATCTCTTCTCTCAAGGCTGGAGTTTCTTCTTCATCAGTCAGGAATGGACTGATGTAAGCAAAACTGCTTTGTAAACAGCAGCAAGTATAAGACAACACATGTCGACGGAAAGGGGCCACCACTTCCTATCAGACTGTGTGTTCCTTCAGGGCAGTGAACCTGGTGCTCAGTAAGGAGTTGATGAATAAGTGAGTGTCCCTTTCACTCAGAATCACTGTCTGTCCCCAGCCAGGTCCCAGCAGCCAGAGGTCCATTTCCAATGCAGGAATCCTCACCTTGGTTAGCAAGTGGTCTCGAGTGCTTCTGGGATTCAAAAAGCTGGTGTTGCCCCATTCAGTAGAAGTCCATTAGCAAAAACCTGAAACCAGGAGACTATTTTATTCACATCCTCAGTAGGGTCATCGAACCTTCCAGGTATAGTTTGAAAGACAGATGCTACACTAAATGGCTCCTTTGTACTCTTGTTAAGCTGGTGAAGTTTAAGCTAGCATGACATTTCCAGGGACCACTTAGATTATAATATACATCAAAAGCCTAAAAAGATGCAGACCTTCTGACCTAGCAAGGTCCTATACTGAGAGGCTGAGGAGTGTGGAGAGGGGGCTGGCAGCAAAGCTGGCCTGGGGACCAGAATTGAACCTGGGGGTGGGGGTGGGGTGCCAGGATAGGTGGCTATGAATGGGAACTAGAGTCTGGGGGTTCTGTGTAAGGGATTTTTTAAATCACAATCATTATTTAAAAATTGCAGAAATTTCAAAAGTCACTTTCTCTGGGAAGTTTTCATAGTGAGCACACACACCACTCCAGTAATAATGAAAATGTGTTGAGGTAGATAGAGTACATTCACTGTCTTCTCTTTTAAGGAACCTTCCCAGTTCTCCATCTGAGCTCTGCATGTGTCCCTAGATTCTAGCATGCTGGATGGCAATGGCCAGGTTCTTTCTTCACCTCTCAGGAACTCAGTTTCTTCATCTGTAATATGGGTTGCTGACACCACCCATGGTGTTGAGTTGTTGAGAGGAGGCCATGAGATAATACTCGTCTAGTCCTTGGCACAGGGCCTGGAATATCATAACCACTCAATCAATGTCAGTATTACAATTACTATCTCCATGGCAGACAGTTGCATGGGTGCCTCTATCATTAGATCATGACTCTTTCAAGGGTAAGGACTATGCTATATATTTTTTTCTCACTGAATCTCTAGGGCCTGGTACAGATCTTGGAACATAGTAGGTACTGAGTGTGCTTGGTGAGAGGGAAATGTAGTCCAATGCTCTCAATGTGGAGAAGAGGCAGCTGAGGCCCAGGAGAGGGCAAGTCAAGTGTTAGGCCTAGAACTCAGGCTTTCTGTCCTCAAACTGTGGCCCTTGGGGATTTGGGGGTGAGGGTGGGGATTCTGGGCAACCTTGTAGATTCCTTGAGCTGAACCACCTTGGCTCTCTCCTTGCTTTGGGTCTGGGATCCCTGTGATTGGAAGGTCTTTGGGGCTGGGGCAGTTGTGTTGACCCTCCTCCCTGCCATTCCTGCCCTTGTTCCCTCAATCTCAGGCTCTAGCCTGGCCCAGCCAAACAGGAAGATTCATTAACCGTCTAAATATACAGAGCCCAGGGGCCATGTGCAGCCTGCAACAGAGCTGGGGTCCCAGCAGGGCCAGAGCCTGAGGCAGTGGTGCCGGAGAGGGTTGTCTGGGAGGGGGCCCGGCAAGGGGGAAGCCCCAGGAACAGCTCATGTGATGATTGATGGGGAGGTGAGTGAAGCCAGGCCAGCGCCAGGCCCTCAGAACCCCCAGTCTCTAGTCCCATTCATACCCACCTATCCGTGTACCCCACCCCCACCCCCAGGTCCAACTCTGGTCCCCAGGCCAGCTTTGCTACCAGCCCCCTCTCCACACTCCTCAACCTCTCAGTTGAAGACCCTGAGCCTCAGAAGGATGGAGCCTAAGAGGTGGGCGACCAGGAGTGGGGGCGGGTTTCCCCAGGCTCCTGCCTGCTTATTATTGTAAGGGCTATTTCTCTAATCAAAACTCCCCAATTACCCAAGGGCCCCTCTGATTAATATTCCATGATAACAGGAACAGGTCACATCTGGCTGCAGGAGCTGGAATTCGACACTCCAGGAGCCCCATGATTGGTCTGCAGGAAGAATAATAAACTTCCTTTCTCCTGCCCCCCTTTCCCTTCCTTCCCATTCAGAGGCTCCCCTTTTCTTCTACCTCCCATCCCTCAGCCCCTGCCTGTCCCTCTCCACACCCATCCAAGCCCTCTGCTTTGCCCTCTGCCCTCTGTGGAGGTGGAAGCCACCTCCCCAGTTCTGGTCAGTCCTCTGGCCATGACTAGCCCCTGCTTTGCTAGGCTGGCTCTTGGGCCAGGAAGCATTTTATGCTGTAGTGAAGCAAACTGAAGAAAGTGGGCAATCTTGGAGTGATTTGGGGTGCCCTGGATATAACATCTCACCAAATTCTCATTATCATCCTCCGATGAGGACCTGGTGTCATCCTTGTTTATTGATAGGGCCACAGTGCCTCTGAGATGCCTCAGGACTTGCCCAGAGTCACATAGGCTTTTAATGACAGAGCTGAGATTTCAATGTCAGAGCTTGCTGTTGCTAAGGCTCCTTTTCCTGCTGTACCCCACCCTGATCTGATGAGGATGCTTTCCCCCGCTGAAAGCTCAGATTAAGGTGGGATCCACCGATAGCGCCTGGAGTCAGACCCCTGGGCTTCATTGGACTAGAGATAGGTTTTTAGGTAAGAATGAATGGAGACCTTTTAATCGAATCCCACAGGTAAGGAAACAGAAAAGATTTGTCCACATTCATGCGGGAAGTGACATGTAAATATGGGACTCAGATGGAAGCCCTATCCATTTGTCAGCATGAGGATGGCTGCAAGTGAGAGTGCTTTCCCATCATACCTGCATGCCAGGGACTGTCAGATGCCACAGTCCTCTGACCCGACCCCCACAACCCCAGACTCCCCAGACAGGTACAGCTGTTTGTGTTTGTTCACTCTTCACCAGGGAGCCTGGGCAGAAAGTAGTCTCTACTTGGAGTGGGAATGGGGGCAGCAAGGGAAGGGGTTGTGGTCAATGCTGGTGGCCATAAAGCCTTTACCCTCAGCCAGTCCCACCCTAGGGTGCGTGACCTTCTGGCAGCTGCTCCCTCCGTTCTCACCATGGTTCTCAGTAGCTGGGAAGAGAGGCAGGCACTTGGGTATCAGGAGTACAACCCTCCCTTAGTCTCTCTTCCCCCTCCCAGTGTTGGGGCACAGGCTTTCTCGGTACCTGAGGATCAGGAGAGCAGTTTGATATTGCTGAATAGCAGCAGGGCAGTGAAGTGTGTCCCCACGCTTCCCTGCCTTTCCTAGCACTTTCCGGTACCTCTCACCTGGCTCCCACCTCCCCTAGTGTGGTATTTGGAAACGCCCTCCCTGATTCATAGTTGTGTAAATGGAGGGCCCTGGATGAGAAGACTGACTAAGACTTTCACTCAGTCAGTCATCTCTGGCTCCCATTGGCTCTTCCCATCCCCTCCATCTCCTGGCTGGGACAGTCCTGGCTAAAACATGGGGCTGCTCAGTCCTTGTGGCCTGACCCTTAGTGACATCTGAGACCCATTGTGGTTTTTAGGGAGCCATGAGGCTTCTGGGACACAATTATGTCAAAGTTAGCAGAGGCCCAGACAGGCTTGTGACACCTTGAGCCCTGCCTGGAGGGCAGAGGCCCAAGTCTCATCCCCTGTCTGTGTTTTCTCTGGCACTACTCTCATTTCCCGGGCCCCACAGCTTCTTCTCAAAGTGTGCCTCTGTCTCTTTCCAGTCCTAGCCTACCTTCAAGTTGCCCCCAGTTCAGCTCCTATATGATAAAGCTATGCTAACCTTTTAAAAAATTTTATTTATCGATTTTTAGGGAGAAGGAGAAAGAGGGAGGGAAGGAGGGAGAGAGGGGGAGAGAGAGAGAGAGAGAGAGAGAGAGAGACAGAGAGAGAGAGAGAGAGAGAGAGAGAGAGAGATTTGTTTCACTTATTTATGCTTTCATTGGTTGATTGCTGTATGTGCCCTGTCTGGGAATCAAACCCGCAATCTTGGCATCTCAGTGGACAATGCTGTAACCAACTGAGTACCTGGCCAGGGTAGGTTAGCCTTCTTAACTCCAGATCCAGATGAGGTACTTAGCTTTTCTGTGTCTCAGCTTTCTCCTCTGTAAAGTGGGGATAAAGCCAAACCTATCTCATGGGGTCATGAGAATGAACTGAGAGTATGGGGTAAAGCACTTGGAACCATGCCTGAAAGAGAGGGAGCTCACCTGCTAATAACAAAAAAGGCTGATACCAGGTGGATGCCTACTCCACACCAGGAACTGTTCTAATGCTTCCTATGTGACAGCTGATTGAATCACTACAACAGTTTTATGGTAAGTATTACTGCTATCATTCCCATTTCCCAGATGAGCATACTGAGGCACAACATTATTGTGCAACTCACCAAAGTTCACATTGTTAGTAACCGGCAGAGGGAGCATTTGAACCCACATAGTTTGACTTGGAGGTTTGGCTTCTTAACCACTTTGCCAGTTTACCTCCCTAGGCAAACAGTCAATGACACCCCAGTATCTATAGGATAAGTTCTAAATTCCTTGAGCTGTTACTCAAGGCTGTCCCAACCCCCTTCCTCCTCACACTACAAATCACCTTGACAATTCAGTGACTGCTTCCAGAACACCAAGGGTACTTACCTGTTTCCAAGCCCTGGCTTAGGCAGTTTCCTCCACTTAGAATGATATTCTCCCCTCCCCCCTGCAAAAAGTCCCTGCGCACAGACAAACCCCACCTCTCCAGGTGTTTATTTTTAACCCATTTCCAAAGCCGATGGGTTCAAAGTAAGCACCTGAGTAAGCGGGGTTTTTGTGTGTATGTGAATTGGTTTTGTGAGAGAGGTTTAGAGGGACATATTTTAGGTGATACCACTGTAATGAAGCTTTGTAGAGCCTGAGATGTGCCCTGGCCAGTGGTCCTTAACCATTTCAGCCCGTAAGATCGTCCTTTTGAATTATTTGTCCCAACTCCTTTCTTCCCCTCCCCTCAACACCAAGGCTTTGAAAGACCTTGTCTATCAAACACTCTGCATTTAAAAAAGATATAAAGCAGGGTTAAGAGGGAAAGCTGGTCTACTACAAAATCAGATACCACATTTGAGAGGCCCATGGATTTTGCCTTCTCCTGTCTCACTTCTTCAGAACTTGAGTTCAATGACTCGATGTGACTTCTGGGCAGACTGGATGCTGAGGCTGGACCCCCTGCATGTAAGTATACAAAGATCAGTATTTTTTCTCCACTGTTGATATGGTTTTATTGTCATGCTCTAGGGCTGCCTGCAACAGACAATTGATCCTGATGCCCAATTATTGTCAGAAAGCAGGCCTTAAGATCAACTACCCGAAAATCCAAATCATCAGTGTTGGCAGACAGCCTCCAGCATTCAATTGGTTTCTCTCCAACAATTTAATACAGCACATCAAATCATTCAGTTACCTGGGGGTGCAATTTGCAACTAATTCATCTTGGAGGGTTCACCAGGAAGCTATATTGCCTAAATTAGATGTTCTAGGGGTGTTTTATTAAAAGTTTTTAAGTGGCCACAGTGGCAATTGGTAACGCCTGCTTTGAAAGCGTTCCAGGCAAATGGTTGCAGGCCTGGCTCTATGGAGGAGAACTTAGCACATTGGAGGGAGTTCCAAACTGTTTTCAGGGGAACACTGCTCTCATCCATGGGTACCCCTCCAGGCCTCCCTGTGAAAATTGTACCTAGGCCCTGTTGATCCATCTAAGCTTTTCTCTCTGCCTAGCTCCCAGGCCAAACATGGGTCTCTGCCCTGCATTAGTGACCCACAACTAAGGCACTCTGGAATCTTCCTCCAGGTAACTCAGCTTCGAAGCCCCTGATGCCTCAGTCTTATTAGTGGCTCAGTTTTGAGAACTCATAGTTGTGGCAGACCATCTGCAGAACAGACTGTCCAGCCTACCTCCTGGAGTCTTATATTATTCTTAGCTTAAGGGAGCTCATCAGAGATATGGATAATTGGAGTGCATCACTGTAGCCTTTCCTGAGGAAGGAGAGTACAGTTGTTATGAATCTGGTTCTGGTAACAGAAAGGCCTGGGTTTTCCTGTAGCCCTACCACTTTCTGCCTGTGTGTCCTTGGGCTAGTGATTTCACCTGACTCTCAGTTTCCTCTCCTGTAAAATGGGGATAATAACAGTGCACACCTCCTGAGTCTATCTGGGGGGGATTCCATGCTTGGCACATAGTAAAGGGTGACTATTACTATTTATTGTTATTCTTGGAGAATTGCCTCAGATCCTTGTAGGAGGTGGCTGGAGGCAACATCGTGAGAAAGTCTGCCTGGTACTCGCTCGCTGCAGGGATGTTGGGGAGAAAAATGGAGGGTGGCTTCTCCCAGGTTCCTCTGTGAAGGGTCATGGCAAAGATGTGATTTTGTTTCTGACTAGGGAAAGCCATTTTTCTCTGCATACTTGATTTATTTTTATGTTACAGGTGCTGTGGAGTTTATAATTGATGGTGTTTCCCTCTTTTATGTGGCTACCAGGGTAGCTGAGAGCCAAATGCAGGCTCCAGGAAGAGTATAGAACTTTATAGAAGGCATTTTGTATGTATGTGTGTGTCATTCTTACTTCTGGCTTTATTATTTTCCTAATTTTATTTTTTCTTTATCTTGATTTCTCTCAAGTACATATGTTATCATTTTATATTTTACAGCATTTGTTCAGTTGTCCCAAATCCTTTGATGAATAACTTGTGGTATAAATGACTGTTATAAGAGCCACCAGTGAATGTTTACTGTTATCAGTGCTTACCACAAATTCACTTATGTAATCTCACAATGACCCTATGAGAAGGGGATTGTTATTATCATCTCTCTTTTACAGATAAAAAACGGGGTTCAGAAAGGTGAAGTTACTCATGCCAGGTCACACAGCTGGGTAGATCTAGGAAGCAACCCATGTTGCCTGAGTCCAGAACTGTCTCCTCACTCTGCTGTGTGCCTCAGATAGATGAAAGGTAGGTAGGTACACAGGCAGGTACGCAGGGGATATGTGTATATAGATGACAAATGAGATGAATAGATATAGGCAGGTATAACAGGCATAGGTGACAGACAGTGAGATGAAAGATATGATTGGTTTTTCTATAAGATAACCAAGGTTGCCTCATCGAGGTGATATAATTCTAGCCCAAGGCAAAAAGAACTTGATATCTTAGCCTGAACAATTCTACCATAAGGAAATGTTCATTCTCCCTTAGGGCTTTTGAAAATTGAGATACTCGGGCTGTTCATTAATGCCTTTGCGAAGCCCTGTTCATTCGGGCATGCATCCATTGTGTGGCTACTATTTGGCTGGACACTAGGGTATAGAGATAACTAAGAACAATGGTTTCCTACCTCCAGGGGCTCCTGACTCGCTGAGACAGAAGGGATGCCAGCACAGATACTAGAACCCAGGCATCTTCAGGGTATTTGGGAAGCACAGAGGTAGCCATGGGTGGGGAGCAAGAGGTCAGCGAGAGTCAAGAAATGCTTGAAGTCATCATGCCATTGAGAAATGCTTCTAATAGGAGGAGTTGAGCAAAGGGTAGAGGATGATTAAGAGTTTGCTAGGTGGCAAAGGTGCCAGAGGGCAGACAGAACCATGTGAGCAAAGGCACAAAGGCAGAGAAGACCAGGACACTTAGAAGCTATAAGTAATCTTGTTCTGGCTAGAGGGCAGGGGATGTGTTAGGTGGCCTAAGAGATGGAGTCTAAGGGGTAAGGTGGCCACATCACAAAGGGCCAAGGTGTTTGCAGTTCATTGCATGGCTGATGGGGAGTCCTGGAATGGTTGGAGACGGGAGAGGCTTGGTCAGGTTGGCATTTTGGAAAGGCATCCACTTAGTCAGAGCAGTGTGGAGGGTGGAGGCAAGGAGATCAGCTAAAAGGCAGTTTTTATGGCCCTGTTCTGAGCTCCTAGAATATGTGTTGTTCTTGTTAAGTACTAGGCGATGCTGTAGGCACTGGAGACATCACAATACACAATATGGACAAAGCTCCCAGCCTCAGAGATACACAATAAACAATAAGGGAAATATATTTTATGTCAGGAGGTGGTAAGAGCTTCAGAAAACAAGAAAATGGAGCACAAGGAGAATCAGGATTGTGGGGTAGGGCTGGCTCAAAACCTTATGGAGAAGGGGATGGATTAAACCAAAACATGAAAACAGAAAGCAGAAGTTATATGGGGACTTTTCCAGTGTTTGAATCCTCTGGGCTATCACAGCTCAGGTCACTGGACTTAGAATCTGACAGTCTTGGGCTCAAGTCTAGGCACATTGGGCAGCAAGCCACCTCTGAGAGCCTGCATTTCCTCCTGTTCTCCCTGTGTCTCCCTCCTGGCTATGGTGAGTAGATGGACTCAATACACTTTGTAGTCTGACAGCAGGGCCCAGAGGCAAAGGGGTGGGCACAAATCTTCTCTCTGCCACCCCTTTCCAAGCCCCTGGTAGCCCCAGGGCTTTTTGCACCCAAGGAGCGAGAAGAGACAGGCATGGGACAGTTGCTGACAGTCTCTTGCTCAGGGAGGGGAACAGCTCCTCTGAGTTCCAATAAAAATGAAACTGGGCCATGGGCTGGGCCTGTGGCATTGTGGCTGTTGCCTCTGCCATGCACCACTGGGCATGAACCCACCATGTGTCAGAGCTGGAAGGAAGCCGTGACCAACAATCAGCTCAGCCCCTATGGGACAGATGGGGATGCTGAGGGCCAGGGAGAGCAAGGGACTCATCTGCAGGCACACAGCGAATGAGTCAGAAACACCTGCCACTGGGGGCCAGGTCTCCAGCATCCCAAGGGAGTCATGATTGATCCCAGAGGCTGTTTTGACCCAAGCAAATTTGTTGATAGTTACGACTGCCCTGGCATTTTGTTTTGTTTCCTATTGGGGCTTCCTTTGGGGGCCTGAAGCCCACTGCTAAAATTATAATAATAGCTGACATGTGGCATTCTTCCAAGAGATTTCATTCATCATCTCATCGAATCTCTCATCAACCCTATGGAGTGTTATTACTCCTGTTTTTTTGGTGAGGAAACTGAAGCACAGAGAGGTGAAGCGACTTGTCCAAGGTCACACTTCAGGAAGTGGGAGAGGTGGCTGATTTGGGCAGTTTCGATCATGAGTCTGTATTTATTTAGCCACTAGGTGTTTGATGTGTGTGCACGATGACTGTGTGTGTACCTGATTGTTGTATATGTAAATGTGACCCAATGTGTTTTAGGAAGGCTCCCTGCCTGACTGTCAGTTGCTCTCTCCTGCTCTGCACAGGGGCTCCCTGGTAGACAGGGAAAGCCCTCTAGGAGATCTTTCTGGCAGGCATCTGAGGGAACTGGGGGGTGCCTGTAGCTCAGAGTAGCTGTGACCTAGAGCAACACACCTAGCAAGAACATGCACACATACCATGGTTGATGTGAACCCCTTTGCATGTGGTTCTCCAACTGTGGTCTCAGGACCAGTAGCATCAGCATCAGTTGGGAATTTGTCAGAAATGCAAATTCCTTGGCCCCACCCTGGTCTGACTGAATCACAAACTGGGGTGGGGCCCAGCAATCTGTGTTTTAACAAGCCCTCCAGGTGATCCTGATGCCTACTCAAGTGCAAGCATTAGCTTCAGACGGGAGGGGCCCCAAGCGTGCTGGGGTGCATGCTTCCTTATACATGTGTACATGTGCTCAGGGTACAGAGCTTTACAGTTTCCAAAGGGTGGTCTTACCCACAGCCTCCTCCGATCCTCTCAACAATGGGGATCCCGCCCACTTCCTAGGTGAGTAGATTGACATCCAGAGAGGTGAGGTCATACGGCAACCAGTCCCCCACAGATGCCAAGCACTTCAGTCTCCCCAGTATCCCGTGCCTGTCTCGGATCCTCCCACCTCTGCCCTTGGGCTGCTTCAGGGCTCCCATACCAACAGCTGCCCCTCAGATGAAAGAGAGGAGATGGACAGGATGATTGTCCTAGGCTTTCTGCCCACCTCACCCCACCCACTCTCCCTCATTTCAGTAGCACCTGTAGAACAAGTTTCATCTTCCTCAAGTGAGTTCACCTGGCAAGGAAGGAAAATGGTGTCCATGGAAGCAGAAGTGGCTCCATGGACCCAAACGCTGTGTTCCAGAAGACACCTAGACGTGGACCCAGGGGCAGCAGAAGGCTTGGGCTTAGAGTCCCTTCTCTGTTCTTTCTGATGGATATGGCAGCTCCACTGGGGTTGGCTCAGGAGATGGGACAACCTCCCCTAGTGGAGGGTGAAAGGTGGGGCTTCCAGCTGACCCCTGCCTAGGCCCATCTCTCATTCTGACCACACTCCTGCTCTGGGGGCTCTGGCAGGGAAATGAGGGACCTAAGTGGCCTGCCAGAGGGGCTGAAAGTGACAGGAAGGGACAGGGAGAGTGGGGATGTCTGGATTCATGAAAGTAAGGTCCACACTCACCCAGGAAACAAGCAAAAAAATAGGTATAGGCCTGGAGCACGTTGATAAAAATCTGGCCCGGTCATTCTCAACCTGGGATTTGTTCGGGTGTGTGTGTTGCAGGAGGGGGGAGGTGTCCTGCTGATATATTCTCAAGGGTCACAAGTTCTTTGAGAATTGAACTTTTATGTCCTTATTTTGATGGTAATCTGAACACAATTTTTCTTATGCTTATAAAAGCAGTTATAATTCACAACTGGAAGATGTTTTCATAGCCTGTGTTCAATTCTGAAGATGGAAGACATGCGGATCTGGGGGTGGGGGTTGTAGTTGTCCAAAGACATCTTTTCAGGGGCTGATCATGCTGGGATTTTCATGCTAGAAAGGGAATATCTGTGTTCCTCCCAAGGTTGAGAGGCACTGATCTAGTCCAGCTCCATGTTTCTATTGAGGACACTGAGGCCTGGAGAGGGCCAGGCCCTTGCTCAAAGTCTTCCAGCAAGTCAGAAAACAGACCTGAGACTGGAGTGCTGGGCTAATGTAGCCTGGCTTTGAGTTGTTCCTGTCACATTCTACAGGGGCCGTGGCTCAGGTTCGGGCAGGGGTAGTTGCCGTGGCAGAAGTGTGTGCCATTATCGATTTGTCTGTCCTCTTTCTGTTGTTTGGGTGCACATGCCAGTTAGAGGGTGAATTGTGCGGGGGTGGGGGGCAGTCAGAGTTTCCTGCCAGGGTGATTACCTGTTTCAATTGTGTGAAAGACATATGGATGGATGAGGTGCAGCCCCTGCCTCCCCCTGCTCCTGCACTGACCAGGAATGCAGATGCTAAAATGACAATGCCTCACAAGTCTCCAAAGCGAACTTGTCCATCCATAGTGACAATGGACATTTTTTGAACATTTACTATATTCCAGGCACTTTACATGTAAGGTGTCAAGATGCCATTGAGGAATGCGTAGCCCCATTTTGGAGATAGGGAAAATGATGTGTGCAAAAGATCAGTAAACTGCTTCTAGGTGGCAGAGCCAGGCACACTGATTCCTGAGCACACTTTCTGAGCACTCATGTATCATGTGGTCCTTGAAATAACCCTGGAAAGGAGCCTGGATGGGTCATTTCCCCCCATTTCACAGGAGACAGAACTGTGGCTCAGAGAGGGGGTGGGGCAGCTAGATCACAAGGTACAAAGCTAGGAACTATTCTGTCTGCTTCTATCTGATGCAAGTCTACTCAGTAGCCTGCCACATGGAAGACAGACTGTGAGATCTTCAAGGATTTGGAAGTATGTCAGAAACAAATGTGTCAAAAATTGGTGACAACTGCAAATTAGTTGAAATTATAAATGGGTCGAAAAATAAATATTTCCAGTCAATGGTTTCCCATGTAATAGTGATTTCCAGGCAATATGGGGAAATTTTGTTGCAACTTTTTAGCATGTTTGCTTGTTTTCTGTTTTTTTTCCATTTTTATTTTGGGGGAGGATAATTTGGGAATTCATTTTCATTTCATTCTTCCCACTCTGATTGTTCAGCAGTATTTTCTGAAAAATGGAAATCTTACCTCAGGTTCTAAGTGAATTGTCCTCAAAAGCACATAAGTTGAAACTGGAATGTTTTCATCTGCTGGTTCCAGCTTCCATAAGTTTGCTCAACCTAGGATGAATACACAACCTTTAAATGCAATACAATGTGCTTTTCAAGTGCTTTGCATTTACGTTTTCACATGAATGTTTTTGCCGGTGATGCCAACTTTATCTTTAGCCCACATTCTCACCAATTTCAGTGTGCACCCCTTTCAGTGTAAGAAGCTTTTTCTTGGCACCTTTTCAGCTGGGCCATGGTAGTCATTTGCTCCCATCAGGAATGCTGCTTGCTATCAGAATGTAAGTGCCGTGCAGTCTCCAGGACAGGGACTGGCTTAGACTGAGCTTTGTTGATGTAATGGTGCTTGAAAGAATTGGTGAGGAAAATGCCAGTGGGCATAATGACCTTACACACAACACAGTGGGTGGGGTGTGAGGTGAGGGAGGCATCGGAAGTCATTGGAAAGAATCAGGGCATATGGTTCATTGCAGCCTGTGTACTGCTGCCTCCGTGTTGGCTACATGGTCCAAGCCTTGGTGCTTCTGACACTGGCCGTCTCTCAAAAACTGTTTTGAGCCCCTCTCCTTGGTGGCAGTGCTGTGGATTCCAGGCCCAGAGTAGTTACTTTACTGGCCCTGCATGCATCAACCCTTCCACCAAAATGAAATGATGCCTCCAAATGCAGCTGACCAGGAAGAACAGGAGTTTAAATGAATTTAAGATAACAAACAACCCACAAATAAGAAAAACAAACAAACTCCTCCCCACAACATGAATAATGCACTAAAATTGCTTAAAGCTGTTGAAAAATTTGCTAAAACATCTCATGCTACATCAAAATGACCAACACTTGGAAAACCAGTGACAAGGATGTGAAGTTTTGTCTAGTTTATCATTTAGAACCAACTTTGTTTTTTATCATTTCACTTGGACTCAGACCAGATGAGTTGGAACAAAAGTCCTCATCTCTTTGTCCATAAAGGTGCATAGAGCACCAGCGGGTCCATGGTTGGCTAGAATGCAGCTGAGCCTCCTATATCCTTTTCCACACACCTGCCCCATAATGCCAATTCTTGAAGCTAGATCCTTTGGCTTCAGAATTCAGAAAAGAGATGCATATGGTCCAACTGAGATCAAATCAACCCTATAGCCATTATAAATTCAAAGTATATTTCTCCCTCTTTTATTGTGTTTTCCTGTATTTTCTAAATTTCCTGCAACCACCATGTATAACTACTGTAATAAGCAAACATGAATCCCACAATGAAAGCACATACTCTAAATGCAGAACCAAACCATGTACCTGTCACTGTGATGGTGCCCATCCTGGGCTGTCTGGTCCCACGAGGGGCTTACTGTCTCAGCTAATGACTGGATTCCTCCTGCCCCTCCCCTTTTCACACTGGCTGTATTTGCCAAGAGAGCCAGGGAAGGTGGTAGGGGGCTCAGTCTTCATCACCAGAGGAATGAAGTCATTAGTCTAAGAGGATACATAGTAAATTGAGACTAGGTTGGAATAAGACAGCAACATCTAAAACAGTGGAAACAATTATTCAGTACGTGTTTTGTGAATGACAACTATGTGCCAGCTGTGCAGGGTGCTCAAGAGGGCATAATTCTACCCTTTGAGAGGCCATGTGATATATGGGCATAAGCTTAGGTACTTGATCCAAAAAGAATGAGTTCAAAATCTGGCTCCACCATATACCAGCCCCGTGACCTTGAACATCAACTGTTAAACTCTTGAAGAGTCAGTCTCCTCATCTGTGAGATGTGGACACTGATGATTACACTATCACCATAAGTATGTTTCCAGGGCTTGCTAACTGCCAGAAATGTATGTGTACTTGACATGCACAATCTTATGGCATCTTTGTAGCAAGCTTACAAGGCAGGTACTCTTATTCCCATTTGACACACAGGAAAACTGAGGCCCAGAGGGGTTAAGGCTCAGCATTCCATAGCAAGCAAACAGTGAGGTCAGAATTTGATGTCAAGCAAGCTGACTTCAGAGCCTTTGCTCTTTATCACTCTATTTTATTGCCTCCCATCAGTGACCTGGTACCACGAGTCAGGGGGGCATCTGTACATCAAATGGCTAGCCTGACACACAGTAAGTAGATGTTCAACACAACCCAGTTGGACAAGGTGCAGAGTGGACAGAAAAGGAAGGGGCTATCTCCTGCACAGGAAAGTAATTTTCACCTCAAAGAAGAAGGACTCCCTTGCCAAGAAGTTTTTTCCTCATTCCTTGACCCTCAGGCAGGCCTAGAGCCTCCCCTCCTCTTGCCCAACCCAGGAAGCTGCTTAGTTGTGGAGGAGGATACCTCCAACTAGGCCATAGGTCATCTCATGCTCACCTTTCTCTCAGGGTGTGCAACCCAGAACCTCTGAGGCCTTCCCCAGAGAGAAGACTGAAGATTCTCTCAAGAAGAAGCCCTACTTCCCAGCATCCACAGGCCCGGTGTGGATTGTGCTAAGAACAAGTGAGAAAAGAAGAGGGCATTGGGGCCATCAGAGCTGTGGGAAAGGGGTAGGCAGCCCTTTTCCCTGCCCCTCCCTATGAGTCTGTCTGAGCCACTCTGTCTCCCCCACCTCAGCAAAGCATTAAAAATTGAAAGCTCCTTTGAAGAGAAAACAGTTTAATAAAAGCTCCATCCATTTTTCATGAGAGGATCAGGAGAAGGATGGTGAAGAGAGGAGAGGCAGAGTAGGGGACACAAGCAGGAGTGGGCAGGCAGTGAAGGGCTTGTGAGATCCCTGGTGGGGTCTCAGTAGAGCAGGGGCAAGGAAGGGCTCCCAACCCTTTGAATGGGACATCAAACAAGCAGATATGTCCCTGCCCTCTAAGATGACCAAATGTTGTGCATTATTAGCTGTCCTTTCCCATGACTTCACATGTCTTGCTTTCTCTGTAGTCCTGTCAGGCAGGTGGCAGCCCTGGTGCTGGCAATTTACCTTGGCAGCTTGACAGGCCAGGAAGCCGGGAGACACAGGTCCAGACTTCCACTCATCATGTGACCTGGGCCAAGTCACTCCCTGCCAGGTTCTCCATTTGCCCATTTGTACCAGGACTGGTCTCCTTAAGATGGGATCCTGCCTCACAGACTATTGTGGCCTCTGGATACATGCTAAGATCTAGGACTGACAACTCTTGGGGACTTTTTTCCTTGGTCACTGACTGCGGGTGGCCTTAAGTAATTGATGACATCACTTTAAGCTCAGTTTCCTCAACTGTAAGAGGGGCATAATAAAACTACCTTGCCCATAAGATCTTTGGGGTCATGAACAGTGGGTGCTCATCTATACAAAAACCCTGGCAAGGAGCCTGTGGGCCTAGACAGCAGCATGAGGCCAGCAAGCTGGGGTAGTGGTGGCATCCTTGACAATGTCTCCAGTCCCAGGGTCAGTCTTAGCTCTCCTGAACATTGAGATATTGGTGTGAGTTAAGGTGGTAGGCATGGGGATTGGTGTTTGAAGGTGCTGGTCTGAGTCTTGAGGAAATCCAGTGAGGGAGGTAGGAAAAGAGTTCACATCAGATATGGGTTCCACTTTTCCTGGTCACCTGAGCCCAATGTAGGGAGGTTCCCATAGGCCCCAGGGCAAAGCAGAAGGGTGGTTATAGCACCCCACTACATTTCCCCCTTCCTAGTCATCCCTCATGTGAATGCCAGAGCTGGAGAACAGCTGCTGGCATTGACCTTGGTGGGTAAAGCCTGGCAGGACAGAGAAATAAAGTGATACAGCTGAGGGCCAGTGCTCACAGGCTCAAGCCCGCTTTCCCCTTCTCAAGTGCCTTCTCCCCAAACACCCACATACTCTGCTCAGAGGAAGGAGTGGTCATCCTCCTCCCAAGTTCAACCAACCCATTCCCCCAGGGACCACACTCCAGTCATTTTCTCTCCTATGCTGGCTCCCTGACCTTGGCCTGCAAATACATTCCAGTTTTTTCCATCTGTAAAATCTTATCTTCCATGCTTTCACCCCGTTGAGCTCCTGTTCTCCTGCTCGCTTACCCTCTCACAGCCCATTGTCTGTGCTCACCATCTCCTGGCCTGGCCTGCCTCACACTCCACTCCCAGTGCACAAGCCAGCAATGTCTGGGTGACTAAAAGTCATATCCTTCCTGCCTGGGCCTTGCCCACACCCACTTGGCGGTTCTGACTTGGCTGCCCAGCCTTTCCTGGCAGTGCTCCTTCCTGGGTTTCTTCAGAACGGCATTCTCAGGGTCCTCCTTTCCCTCTGCAGGTCTCTCTTAGGCTTCTTCATGGCTTCCCTTGGATTCCCTCTCTTCTTCTTCTAATATCCCACCTTGGCAAACTCACCCAGTGCTGTGGTGTCTGCTTTCTCTCCCAGTGGAGAATAGTGTGCATGTGAGGCTGTATCAGGCAGGGGAGACCTCTCCTTGGTCAGGAGACATAAGGCTGAGGCCAGAGGCTGTGGCTTTGGTCAGTCACTGTATGTTAGTTTCCAAGGTCCCGCCTCTTCTCTCTCATCACCACCCTGCCTGTCTCCATTCTTCAATCTTCTCAGTGCTTACTACATTCTAAGAGCTTGGTCCTATGGATGACTCAACAAGGAAGGGGTCGGTGGGATTGGAGGTGAGCCAGCAAAGGGAAGAACAGCAAGGACTATGTGGGAGAGGCTGGCAGGGCCCGAGCAGGCAGGGCCCTGTGGGCCATGGGGGCGGGGTTGTGGTTATTCTGAGCCAGATGAGAGGCCAGTGGGGGGTTGTAAGCAAAAGAGTGACTTGATCTGATTTGCATTTTTCCAAGACTCACTTTGCTATCCATGTTGAACATAGGCTGGAGGTGAGGGGAGATCTGTTAGGATAAGTGAGGGGGTGGGAAGCCAGGCTGGTGGAGGGGAGGTGCTGAGGAGCGGATGGATTCAGATATATTTTGGGGGTAGTGTAGCTGGACTTGCTGATGGATTATATGTAGGAGGTGAGAAAAAGAAAATATTCCAAGGTAACTAACTCCCAGGTTTTGGGCTGGAGAAACCGGGTAGGCAGTGACATCATTTACTCAGCTGGGGAGCACTGGGGGAGGAAGGTATAGGGGGACTTAAGAACTAGGCTTTAGCTGTGTTAACTTCAAGATACTATTAGATATCCAAGTGCAGGTGTCATGTAGGCAGTTGTCTGGAGCTCAGTGGAACAGTCAGGGCAAGAGATAAACATGGAAGAGATCAGTTTTTACCTCAGGCACTTGAACTTGTTCTTCCCTCTGCTCAACAATCTGCCCTCATTTATGTCTCAGCTCAAACATCCCCACAGCCTAAAGTCATTTCCCACCTCCAACCCCAGGTGTGCTCTATCCCACACTCCTGGGGTATTTGCTTCTCAGCACTCACCACTAGCTGAACTGATCTTGTTCATCTACTTATTTTGACAAGCTTCTCCACTACACTAGACTGTAAGTTCCATGAAGGTATGGGCTGTTTGATTTTCTTCACTGCTGTTTCCCCAGGGCCTAGAACAGTGCCTAACACATAGTAGATGCTCACTAAATATTTGTGAACTGAATGACTAAGCACTTTACAAGGTATCAGCTCCCTTCATCCTAATGACAACCTTGTAAAAGTGGTAGCTGTGATCCCAGTTTTCCGAGTATGGAACTGAGGCTTAGGGAGCTTGCTGAATGCTTACTACAGTCCAAAGCCACACAGTAGGAGGTGGTGTACCTGGAACACAATCCCAGGTCTATTTGGCTCCAAAGCTTATGTATCAACCACTCCCTTGTGCCAGAAAGTGCCTTCAAAAGGAGGCTTGGGTTGGAGTCCACTCCTGCTACATCTTTGTTCTGAGATCATGGGCAAGTTTGTAAGCAGTCCTGCCCCTCAATTTCATTGTCTATAAGCTGGGCCTAATAATCACCCCTTACTTACAGGATTCTTCTGAAGGTTATATGTGGGAATGCCTGCTAAAGCGCTTTGTCTACTCTATCAGTGTGGACATGTATAAGGGATGAATAACCTCTTAGGGCTTCAGTCTCCTTATCTGAATTATGGGCAGGGGTAGGGGAGGGTGTGGATCTTGTAGAGGGGACTACAGTATCTCTGAATGTCTTTCCAGCACTGACATTCCAAGAATCATTGGTCTCCAACATTTGTAGAAATGCATTGACTTTGTATGTTCCAACTGTGAGTGTTGTGAACACAGGGGTCTTGACTTTGACCATCGATGCTTCAGCTGTATAGATGTGTGAGGCCTCTTTGAAGCTTGAGGGAGGTAAATTGAGGACAAATCAAAGGAAGTCCTTCCTCACCCCAACTTAATGAGCTTATGGCTTTCATTACACATAAGAGTGGGCCAGGCAGGAAACAGGAATGGCTTTGGATGGAATGATAAATGCCAGAGACGTGGATGGTTCTGAGCATGAGCTGGCAGGGCTGACCTCTAAGGTCAATGGGAGGGAAGTGGCCCCTTAGGGCCCAATCAAAGACCAGCCCTTGGCTTCCAGAGCTGCAGTTCTTGATGGTGGGAATTGGGGGTGGGGAGGCCACTGAAACCATCTACCTGTACTGCCTCCACTAGGTTCCCTTAGCTCATCCCCTGGCTGCATGGTGGGTACAGAAGGGGTGGGAATTGCAGGAGAGGCGGTAGGATGCAGAGATTCTGGCTCCCATCCTCCACCTACCTTCTCAGGAAGGCTTAAGCTGGCTGTGCCAACACTCAACAGCTGCTGTGGGGAATGCCTGGCATATGATTTCCCTTTCCTTCTGCCTCACCCCACCTGCACCTGATGACATCAGCTGGAAGGAAGGACTTCGTCCCTTCCATATACTGCAGGGCAGGAGGAAATTGGTAGCTTTGGGAAGTGGGTGAGGTTTGGTTCTAGCACTCTTCTCTCAACCCTATCAAAGCTCTTCTATTTCTACAATTCCTGTCTTCCTTCTTCCAAAAGCCAGTCCTGTAGGGTCTTGCTCTCAGCTGGCTGTCAACTAAGGTGTTAGCTGTCAACTAAGGTGTTAGCTGTCAACTAAGGTGTTAACTGATATCTAAGGTGTTAGCTGATAACTAAGGTGTTAGCTGACAACTAAGGTGTTAGTTGATAAGGCTTAACACCCCCCAAGGGGTATGCGCATTTTAATAGGCGATTGTTGAAAAGGACTTTCTTCAAGACTCAAATGATATATGCTATATTGGTGGAATTTCAGGCAATGGTGTTGATTATGGGTAGAGGTGTGGGTAGTCCCCTCTAAATCATACCACTTAGGTAATCACTTCTTCATAAGGTCACACATGCACATACACACATCTCTATCACTCTTGCAAAAAGGTTCTGAATTCTGTGTATATAGGTATACAGTTTTATGATGTGCAATAATAACAATAATAAACATCACACTATGACAACTGCAACAGCTTTCTGAGATAGGTATTATTATTATCCTGACTTTATAATTGAGGAATCAGAGGCTTAGAGAGGGAACATAACTTGCTACCAGGCAACACAGCTAGTTGGAGCCAAGTTGTGCAGACAGGCAGCTTGCTCCTCATCCAGGTTCTTTATGCCCATACCCAGTGCTCTTCACCCGGTGCCTGGTGGGCTGTGTTCACTGTAGTGAGAAAATATCTTAGACTGTGAGAGACTATGCTTATTTGCAGGTGTACATCCCAGGTATTTAAATCCTCAAATATTGGTTGGGGACAGGCTTCTTGGAACAGAAAGAATGTGCACCCTCTCTGCTCGGAAGGTGCAGGTCGGCATGAGTCAGCCATTATGGGGACACTGTGCAGGGATACGTGTATGTATGTATCCTGAGCACACTAGTCACATGAGACAGTCCCACAGTCCTCTCTGCCCCACATCCAGGCCCTACTTTGCAAGTCACCCTGCTGCCCTTTGGAATTGCCCTGCTCTGGAGGCCGGGCTCTATCAGAGTCTACTCCTGAACCACAAGAATGAGCCTCTGCCTGGCCAGAATGGAAAATGAATCCAACACCGAAATGAGGGCAGATGGAAGAAATAGATTGGGAGTGAGCAAAGGGCATGTGTATATGGAAGGTGGCATGAGACAAGTCTTCTTAGGACTCCTGCCAGGTAGGGATGGAACAATAGGAGCAAAGGTGGGAAGTGGGGTGTGTGTTCCTCCCCTTAGAGAAGGGCAATGTGGGAAGTGAGGTTTGCAAAGGAGATGAAGGACCATAGGTCTTCCTGTGGGCACTTGGATAAACCTTTGAACAAAAGTTGTCCCGATTGCAGTATGAACAAGATGTGGTGGAGGTGGCCAGGCCAGAGGCTGCAGTAGCCTGAGCTGAGCATGACTGTGGGGAAGCTGTAAAGGGCATGGGGAAAAGACTATGGAGTTAACATTGCTGTGCCCATGGGGGTGGAGGTGGGACCTAGAGGAACCCATGGCCCAGTGTTCAGGCTCTGGCCCTGGCTGAGGAATAACCACCAGTGGATGTTGGAGTGTGAGATAGGGATGAAGATTTTGAAAAATAGTTTACACTTTTTTGCTGCTTTTTTCTTATTACAAAAGCAATACATGCTTATTAAGAAACTATGGTAAACGTAGACAAGCGCCAAAAAGAAAAAAAAAAGATGACTGTAATGATTTTCAATGTCCCTGCCAGAGATAACGTGTTAACATTTTGATGTATTTTCTCCTTCTGTTCTTTTTTCCCCAGTACATATTTACTGGTTTAGTTTTATAAACTGGTCTTCAAAGTCTAATTGTAAACATTTTCTGACACAAAATCGAATCTCTAACTTCTTTTAGTTACAAAGTACTCAATACTGTGGGTACACTAGAATTTATATACTCGAGCCCCTATTGTTAGACATTCGAGTTGTATTTTTATTTTTTTTTTGTTTTTTTTTATTATTTTTTTTAGTTTTTTTATTTTTATTGATTATGCCATCACAGTTCTCCCATTTCCCCCTTCATTCCCCTCCACCCTGCACACCCCCTCCCACCCACACTCCCCCCGCTTTAGTTCATGTCCATGTATCATAAGTTCTTTAGCTTCTACATTTCCCACACTACTCTTGCCCTCTCCCTGTCTATTTTCTCCCCACCGTCTATGCTACTTATTC
>PVKM010018850.1:0-24711 GCA_004027735.1 Carollia perspicillata | reverse complement strand
GTCTCTTGCAGGCGCGGCCCTCCTGAGGCAGCAGCCCCGCAGCCCAGCGGCAGGGTAGGGGGTGGCCTGCACGGTGCGGCCAGCCCCGCCCGCACGCAGACTCGGGTCTGCCTGGACTCTCGCCGGGATGTGTGGCGGGGAGAGACGGAGGACGAAGAGAGAAGCGTCCATAATAACTAGCCAGTTCTGCCTCAATGGGCCACTCCGTAAAGGGGGGGTGACTTCCTCGTCATTTAACCCAAAAGTGAACTGTCCATTAAGGGAGCTGCGTCAGACAAGGTGGAGGCAGGTGTGGGGGCGGCGGGGACCCGGACAGAGCGGCGGTTCTCGGGGCCTCGACCTCCCCCTCGGGCCCCTGCGGGCCTCCTGCCTCTCCTGTGAGGGCTCCATCCCGCTCCCGCTCCAGCCCTTCCGGGGCCCAAAGAAAAGCCGGCGCAAAACCATCTACAGGCGCTTCCAGCGCTTTATAGTTATCTCCCGGACAGACGGACAGACAGACAGTGCGGCCCGCGCCGTCGGCCCGCATCATTGGCACCTCGGATGCGGCATCCGGCCCAACCCAGCCCCTGGTGCCCTCCCAGGAGGAGTCCGGTCCGGCTTCGGGATCAGCACCTCAGACAGCTCCCGGCCCAACCCTCCCGCCCCCCGCCCTCCAGAAACCACCTAATAAATCGAATAAATTAAAAGGGGAGGGAACCGAAAACACCTAAGGATAAGAAAGTGGGCGCCCCTCCCCTTGAATAAGGAGAGTTTCTGTCTCTCCTCCTCCGTTCGCTGAGGCGCCGCCGCCGCCGGGCTGGACTCCTAGGTTGAGTTTGCTCCCAAAGGTCAGCCTCCCGAAGTCGGCCCCACCTCCCGGCATGCAACACGTTGGAAAGGTAGAGGGGGCGGTGGGGGTGGGGCGCAGGGCCATCCCGCGGCTGCTGAGCCCGAGCAGCTGCAGTTCCCCACTGCACCTCAGTCGTTCCCAATTCAGAGCTAACGTTCCTTTCGGCCTGGGGAGGAGGGTATGGGGGCTCAGTCGGGGGAGAGAATGCAAGCTGACATAGGCAGGGGGGGGGGAGGCGGACGGGGGGAAAGGTGATGGCACAGGCCAAGAGCGAAGAAAAGGAGAAGGAGCAGGGGAGATGGGGTCACAGGTGCAGAAAGAGAAACGGGGGCAAAGAAAGATGGGCAGGGGGTTAGACGGAGACGGAAATACACACCCAAGGAACGGCAAGTGGAAAGGCAGATAGGTGGGAAGGCGAAGATACAGGGAGGACGTGAGAAAATGGACAACAACGAGGAAGGCGGACTTACAGACACACCCAGAAAGGAAGGAGCAGACCCGGGCAGAGCTGGAGAGGTGGGGGCGTAGGCAGAAAGGTTGAGGTAAGGGGTCCCTTCCCGCGCTCACCCCCCACGCCCACCCTACGCCCCGTAAATCCAGACGCCTTGGCCTCTGGCCTTCTGGCCTCCAGGCCTCCAGGCCTCCAGCTTCCCCTGCAGGGCAGGGGCGGCTCCTCCTCCGGCCGGGGTGCGGAGCAGCAGTAACAGCGGCGGCAGCTTGATGGTCCTGGGGGCTCCGAGTGTGTGTCAGGGGCTGGGGCGGGGGCAGGCTTGGCCTTTGGGTGTCCCTAGCGGTCCAGGTTCATAGTCCAGTGCTTGGCTCCGGTCGCGCAGCTGTCCCTGGCGGCCGAGGAGGAGGCGGGGGCCGTGGGCGCGCCCGCACTGGGTGGACCCCCCGCTCCGGCGGCGGCCTCACCCTCATTCTTGAGGTCTTGGAAGACCTGAGTGAAGAAGTGGGGGTCGGCGTTGAGTCGCAACATCTGCGGGCTGAGCCGCTGGATGAGGCGCAGGCAGCGTTGCCAGAAACGCTCCTTGTCGGGCTCCACGAGGAAGGGCTTGAGAGGGTAGGAGATCTCGTTGCCCATGTAGGAGTAGGCGAGGTAGAGGCAGGTGAGGAAGGCGGCCTGGAGCTCGGCGGCCGACGCCAGCTCATCCCCGCGCAGCGACTCCCGGCACAGCAGGTACACGAACACCAGGTTGGCGGGCGTGATGAAGGCCTGGTCTTGCCAGCCCTGCAGCAGCAGCGAGCGGTCCACTCCGCGGAACCAGCCCACCAGCTCGCCCGGGCTCAGCTCCTTCAGGCGGTAGCAGCGTCGGCACACGAAGTCGCCCAGGCAGCGCAGCAGCTCGCCGGTGGACGCCTGCACGATGACCCGCCGGGGCGAGCCGCCGGGCACCGGCGGCGCCGCCTGCGGGGCTGGGGGCGGCGGCGGCGGCTTTCCCCCTCCCGAGCCTGGCGGCGGGGCGGCCGCGCTGCCCCCCGACGGCGGCTCGCAGGTGGCGGCGGCCGCGGGCACTGTGGGCACGGGCACGGCCAGGGGCTTGGTGGCGCCGCCGCCGTCGGGGGGATCCCGGCCCTTGCGGAGAAGGTTCTCGCGGTTGCGTTGCTGGACCAGGGGGTCGGGGCCAGTGGACGCCGGCTTGGGCGTCACCTTCTTGCTGCCTTTCTTCTTCTTGGCAGACGCTGCTACCAGGCGCTTCCAGGTGAGCGCGGAGATGAGCACGGATGGCCGTTTGAGCCGGCTCTCGCCTTTGCCGCCCTTGCCTACTGGCGGCGCCCCGTAGCCCCCCAGCGCCTCGTCCCCCGCGGGCGGCGCCTTCTTCTTCTCCTCGGGCAGCCCGCCGGGCCTCCGGCCCTTGGCCGAAGAGGCGGGGGAAAGAGACAGCACCGTGCCCATCCTGCAGAGAGGGGCCGGCGCCCGGGCCCCGGCGGGAACCGCGGGCGGCGCCGCTGCCGCCGCCGCTGCTGCTGCAGCCCCCGGGGACCCGGCAGTGGGGGGCCTAGCCCCGGCCCGGGCGCGGGAACAGGCGGGGGAAGCTGGCTGCTCGGCTGCTCCGCGGCGGCTGCTCCGAGTCTGAGCTGCGCCAGCTGCAGCGTCAGCCCCACCCCTTGGGCCTCTTCTCTAGCCGCGCCGCGCCCCGCCCCACGGAGCCAATCCTCGCCCGAGCTGCCCTCTTAACCGGCAGCTCCTCTGACCAATAGAAACTCGTATGCCAAACCCAAGTCCCGCCCACCTCACCCTCTGTGGTCGGCCCTTTCCCTACACCAGAAAGGGGGAAGGAGGAAGAAGTGGCTGTGGTTCCAGGACCCCGTAGGGTCTGAACTGGGGAGGAGGGTGGCTGCCCCCACTTCCCCATGCGAGTCCTAGGGCCCTGGGTCAACTTATTTTGATGCACTGGATCGAGGTAGAAGAGAAGCCATGGGAGGAACCTCTCCCCCCTTTTGATTATGTGTTGGGGGGCCGCAAAGGCAGTGAGTGCCCTCGTCAGGGCTCCTTGGCTTCAGCTGGGTCGCACTGCACTGGCTCCTTCAATTGGACCGTCTGACCTATTCCCTCTTAGCTCTTCTCCCCTCCCTTCCCTCCCCACGAAGCCGCCACGAGAGCTGCAGCAGACGTGTTTTCGCTCTGCCTGTGATGGGGTGCTGGCAGGGCTGGGGTCTTCCTGCAGATCACAATCCACCTCCTTGGGGACCCTTGCTCAGGGGACCGCAAGACGCTCGTATATGTCCCTGAGGCCGCGTTTTCTGGCCTGGTTCCCTACAGTTGAGTTCTGTGGGGAGTTCTGGCCTGAGGTTCTGGTCCCTGGGTGGCGCCTCTTTGTGCTCTCCATCCCAACCAATACACCCTGATCCCACACTTGGATGGGTGTTGGTTGATCCCCGGGGGGAATGCTGGAAATTGGATGGGTTGGTCCCCCCCAGGCTCAGGCAGCACGCAGGGCCTCCTGAGCGGAGGGAGGCCCAGAAGGCTTGGCACAACCTCCAGCCCTGCCCCAGGTCCAAGATGAGCTGGGTTTTCACTGTTAAATGCTTCTTGCCCTAAGTCCCGGCTGTCTCCACTCCCAGCTGCACACTATTAGGCTGAGTACTACACATTTCTCTATGTTTGTCTGTCTGTCTGTTCTCTCCTCAATGCCCACATAGTCTTTGTCCTGTATTTGAGACTCCCCAGGGCTTATCTGCAGGGTCTGAGCCCAGCTGGTTCTGGGCTCTGTCTGCCTTGTGGACCAGTGTCCGCCCTTCTCCAGGCCCGCTATCTGGCTCCCCAGCACAGGAGTCCTCAGCTTCTTAACTGGGCCTGGAAGGGGCATATGATGGCAGGAGAAGTCCCTGCCTGTGGATTCAGCAAAATCTTCAGAATTGTCCCTGGAGTCCCTCCATGCCCCTCACAGACGGCCAACACAGCTCCAAGAACCCACTGCCGTCCTGGCTGGTATGTGTGCACAGGAGCACGTGGTTCCTTCTGAGTAGGCTGTTCCAGAGTCCCCTTAGGTGCAGCTCCTGCCACCGGCTTTGCTCAGCTGCCCCACAGTCCCTGCTAACTCACACCCTCCTGGAGGCCTGTGGTCTGCTTCTCTTGATTCCTTTTTCTTTTCTTTTCTTTTTTTTTTTTTTGCCAGTGTACACAGGCAGACTTGAGCCCCTCCTTGACTTGGCGCCCATGTGCATTGTCTCAGCAGGGTCTCTCATGCTCCCTTAGATCTGATCTTTATTCTCTCAGAGCCCAAGCTGACCTGCTCAACCTCCCCATTCTCCCTCTTTCCAGCTCCTAGAATTGGTCCCACTCTTTCCTACAAGGCCTTCTGAGTCAGCCTTTGTCTGGCACTCAAGAAACAGCCGGTTCCTGGGTAGTTAAGGACAGGCCCCATAGAGACTGCGTTGCACTGGCAGAAACGCCAGGCACGTGGATCTGAATGGCACGTGGGTCCTCCCAGCTCTGCTCCCTGGAGTCCTCCATTGACATGAGGCCTATTGCTGGTGTCGTTTAGGGCAAGATCTTCTATGCAGCACCCACAGATGTCACCACCATGGTACCTGCCCCGTCCAGGCCCAGCTTGACCTCCTGTTGTCCTCTGGGTCAGATTCAAGAATTTCCCCCTCTGCCCTGGCTGAGTGTAGCTCAGTAGATTGAGCGCGGGCTGAGAACCAAAGGGTCACCAATTTGAGTCTCAGTCAGGGCACATGCCTGGGTTTTGGGCCAGGTCCCCCATGGGGGCAACGTGGGAGGCAACCACACAATGATGTTTCTTTCCCTTTCTTTCTCCATCCCTTCCCCTCGCTCTAAATAAATAAATAAAATCTTTTTTTTTTTAAAGGAATTTCCTCCCCTGCTCCAGGCTCCCGGGAACAGATACCTTAAAAGGTGGCCTTCCCTTTCTCATTCTTCACCTTTCCCTATCTCAGACCCACTCTGGCTCACCCACCCTCCACACTCCTAGTGTGCTTTTCCCTCTTGAATCTCTAACTCCTACCCCTGCACCCAACTCCCACCCCACCCAAAAAACCCTCACTACCTTGCCTTCTGTCCAGCTCTTGAAATCCCACCTCCTCCAAGGAGCACTTTTGGATTGGTTGGAAGGGACCTAAAGCCTAATGCTCCTGACATCAGTCTTTCTAAGCTCTTCCCCCAGCAGCAGCTGCTACATAACAGCTTGGTTAAGGGCTGGGCTCTGAGTCCCCAGTCTGAGATATGCAGGATGGATATAGGTGGAATTTTAAAGGAAAAGCAGACAGAATAATCAAAACAAATCCATAAAGAGTGACAGCATTTCTGTTATTAAAAAAAAGCTAGAGAGCCCTGACAGCGTGGCTCAGCAGGTTGAGCATTCTCCCGCAAACCAGAAGGTCTTGGGTTCAATTCTGGCCACAGCTCATGCCTGGGTTTCGGGCCAGGCCCCCAGCTGGGGGTATGTGAGTGGTAACCTGATCAATGTTCTTCCCGTGCATAGATGTTTCTCTCCCCCCACCCCCCGCTCTCAAGATAAATAAAATCTTTGAAAAGTAAATAAATAAAATCTTTTTTAAAAAGCTGGAGACATTAAGGGAGAAGAGAGGGAGGTTTTTGTCCCAGTAAGGTGGAGGCCAAGAGGGGTAGCGTAGTGAAACCAGAGAGACTTGAAGACAAAGTGGGCTTTGCGGAAGGAGAGTGACGTCCCCACCCGAGTGGACTTTTCTGGATGTGCATACTCCTCTGGGACGGTGCTGGCTGTGTTAGACTCCCTGAATGAGAACCCCCTGAAGCCAGGCTCCTTGTCTGTCTGGGTCGCTCTGGAGAACAACGTCCTGTCCAGATAAGCAGTTATTTCTGAAGGCTCTTTAAGGTCAGAACTGTAGGCCTAAACCAAGAACTGGAGGGCCTAGACCAAGGTTTTAGCCTATGCAGAAACATGGCCTTATTGATGAGAATCACAATTTCACCTTTGAGATGAGCCCTTCACTGACCCCTGGGAAGACGAGCCCCGCCTTTAAGGAAGTCTCTCCAGCCCGTGCTGCTCAGACTCATGCCCCTTGGCTGTTTTCATCCCCCTTCCTGAGAGTTTGTAGTCTAGGGGGAAGAGTTCTAGCCCATGGCTTACAACCTGTATGGCTTGGGGAAGTTATTTCAGCTTTCTGGGCCTCTTTTTCAATGTTAAAATGTAGGGACTCTATATATTTTACTTTTATTATCAGATAAAAAATGAATACTAAAGGAATAAGATAACATCTTGGGGATCGAGCTTAAAAATGATTCCTAAAGTCTCTTCCAGTTTCACGATTCTGATTCTAAATACATCTGTCCTGTGAATCTGTTTCTCTCTCTAGCTCCAGCCCTGTCTGGTTCTCCCTCATCTGCTTCGGCCTCTTGGGCTCAGTCTCCACGTGCGCAGCATCCATGTGAGGCCTGTACTTCTTCAGTTTAGCCAAGGAGACAAAGGGGAGGGGTGCTCAGGCTCTCAGCAATGCTTTAGAGGGGCCACTGAAAGATGGTGAGACAAAGGACAGGATGCCAAGTTAGCTGAGGTCCAGGGTTTCCCCAGTAAATGTCAAGGCCAGAGATCCCAGGACCCAAGGTCATTACACCTCCATATCTCAAAGGGATCCCTACAAATAGGCTGGTGGCAATGCAGGTTCTTAAAACACCAAGGATGGAGACAGCCTGGGCATCTGAATGCCCGGACCTTGCTCCCCCCCCCCACTTAATACCCCCATCCAGGGTCTCAGCTCCTTTGGTGTGCAAACGGAGAGCCTGTGCATCAGCCCAGCTCTCCCTCCCTCTCCTGAGGACTTTCCCCTAGGGGAGCTGGGGGAAGGAGGGGTAAGTCCCTGGGAAGGCAATGGAGGGAGCAGAACCCCTGCCTGAAAATAGTGAGGAGTAGGGAAGGCAGGTGAGCAGAGAGAAGAGAGGAACCTGACCAAGGATGTGCTGCTAGTTGCCAGGAGGGAGACCCCCATCTTCTCAATGTCTTTCCATTCTAACAGGTCCCTTGCTAGAGGGACTTAATTGAGGGAGCCTAAATGTAGGGTTTTTTTTTTAAGAACAGAGTAGAGTTGATAAGCACAGATGATGGAGAGGTGCCCTGGGGCAGGGAGAGAAGGGACCAAAGCTGAGATGCTAGAGGGCCCAGGATTAAGGGTCAGGGGAGGACAAGGGGGAGCTGGGGCTCCATTTCTGTGCCATAAACTCTGCTTCCTTCCTTAATAAAGTCTTACCCCTCCCCGCCCCAGTCAGGTCATCAGTGCCAGCCTTCCCCCCTCCTCATCCCTGGATCTTCTATTCCCATCCCCCTAGCTCCTGCCTTCATCTCCCTGTTGCCCCCCACCCCACCCAAATAGTTTTTTCCTTCCCAATCCTTCCAGTACTCTCCAGTAGCTTCATTTCTCAGTTCACTTCCTCCTGCTTCCACAAGCCCCTTTTTTTGCCTCCTCCCTTTCACCCCCACCCCATGCAGCACCCCCGACCCACCATGCCCACCGTCTCTTCCCTGCCCCTGCCCCTGCCTGCACCCAGCCTAGCACTCCAGATGTAGGAGCAGATCAAGAAGGGCCGGGGGTGGTGGCTGTTGCTTTTCAGGGATATTCTTAGCCTGTCTGGGGGCTGGAGCTGGAATCAGCGTTTCCATCTCAACCAGGCAGTTGGCTGCAGTGAAGCTGCTGCTGTGACTGGGTCTTTGTCTAGTTCTCTGTCCCTTTCCCTGTCCCTGTCCTCCCCTGACTCAACTGTGCTCTGAAAGCATAGACCTTCCACGAGTCCTGCCTTCTCATCCCTGTGCCCAGGGATAGGGGGTGCCCTCTGCCCTGGCCTAGCCCCAGTGAGTTCTGAAAACCCTGCTCTTGGTGACTCTTGGGGAAAAAGAAGGGCCTTTGAGAACTCCAGCTCGGACATTCCCTGCATCCACACACAGCCCTCACCTCTGTGACCCCAGGCTCACTTTCATCTGGCCCCCAAGAAACCCTGCTGGGTACCTGGTCCCTAGACTCTGGCCATGACCATGAGAGCTGTTCTCTCATCCTGACTTACAGCAATCACTCAGGGCCCCTGGAGTCCCAGGAGCTAGCTCCTGAGAGAGGCTGGGCCCTGGGGTCCAGCCCTCCTTTGGCACTGAACAAAGAACTCACTGGCCCAGATTCCTTGCTAACAGAGGGAGAAGCTAGAAAGAGATCTAACTCATTCACACATGGCATAGAAAACATTTGTCTTTTTAAAAGAGACAGACGGTGTGGGCTTCCCATGTGGATTCTGGAGCCACACAGGTCTGGGTTCAAATCCAGCCCCTCTACTTATAAGCTGGGAGACTTGAGGCAGGTCTCTTAATTCTCCTGAGGTCTATGAAAGCAGACCATCATAGGGGTGTTATAAGATCCTATTTAATCTCACAGTGCTTATATATTTCACATACACGGTGCTTGCGTTAAAAAAATGAGTTATTACAAGTTCTGTTGTCGTCATTATTTTTACAGAGCAGGAAAGCTTTGCTTAATCTGTACGTACCATTAGCTCTTTATTTTTTTTAAACTAGAACATTCTTCATTAATGGGCCAGGGCACAATTAAACTTCCTTTTTGGTTGGTTTTTGAGACCGGAATGTATAGCTGTCCTTTCTTCTTGGCTATTGTGCTGGCGGCTACGGCTGCTCAGACTCTTCCTGGGGGGTTGTTTGATTTGACTCCTGGGGCCACGAAGCCCTGGCAGCATGTCAGGCACTGGTCCCCTTCTCGGGCCCACCACAGGCCTCGTTAATTTTGTGACCTCCGCGAACCTGCCGTGCGCCAGGCACCACACGGTCTGACGTGCTTTCTGGGCGTGCTCCGGCTGCCCGTCATTCACCCACGACCTCTCCAAAGCCCCAGAGACTCCACAGAGGGTTAGTTTTGCTTTTGAAGGGCTTTGAGAAATTGTTCTGCAAAATTTTAAAATCAATTTTAGCAAATACGATTTGAGAAACGGTAGCTTACAAAGTACTAGGTTAGATGCTGGGAACACGAAAAGGTGTGAAGTGGGGCTCCCACCTTCAAAGAATGTACAGCAGAGATGACAGAGATATGAAAAGTAATAATCAATGGTAGTAAGTGGAGCGATGTCCTACAATTAGTTGTAGAGGGAGGGATTGGAGGTCCTGAGTTCTCGCCGGTAAGTAACCACTGGCAGGGAGTTTGGGTTTTTTTATCCCCACCCAAGGACATTTTCCCCCATTGCTTTCAGAGAAAGAGGAAGGGAGACAGAGAGAAACATCCCCTCGAGGGAAACTGACCAGTTGTCTCCTGTGCCCCGCAACCGGGGATCAAACCTGCAACCTTTCCGTTCACGGCACAATGCTCCAACCAACCAGCTAGGGCCAGTTAAAATAAAATTTTTAAATAAGATTTTATTTGTTTGTTTGTTTGTTTGTTTATGTTGAGAGAAGGGGGAGGGAGAAAGAGAGGGAGAGAAACATCGATGTGTGCGCAATACATCCATCAGTTGCCTCTTGCACACCCGCAACCGGGACCTGGCCCGCAACCCAGGCGTGTGCCCCGGCAGGGAATCCAACCGGCAACCTCTCAGTTCACAGGCTGGCGCTCAGTCCACTGAGTCACACCAGCCAGGGCTGAAATGAAATGTTAACTGAGGTCCGGTTCCTCTACCTGCTTTACGTCCTCTCCAGCCCACGGCCCTCCCTACCTGACTCCATGCTCCGATGATGACAATGGCCTTTCGTGAGGCAGAGACAGGCCTCAGCGGCGCCTTGCTCAAAGCGACGGACTCCTGCCCTCGAGCATAACCTCCTGCCACCTTCATTAACCTTCGAGAGTTAACAAAGAGTTGCTTTTAGGAAGGACCCTGGTGGGCCTGCTTGCCGCCCCGACATCTTAGTTGGGTAGGAACCACTTCTGTCCATCTGGTATTTGTCCGAGAATAGGGGCAGGTGGGGGATGGGCTTTGAAACAGGTTCATTAATTTATACATTCCTCTTCCTAATCTCAAAATGTAAAGACAATGCTTTGAACTCCTTTGAGTTAAAAAGGAAATTCTACTTTTATAAGCTAGAGCCCCACAAATACTCACTTTTTTTTTAATTTAAATATATTTTATTGATTATGCCATTACAATTGTCCCATTTCCCCCCTTCATTCCCCTCCACCCTGGACACCTCCTCCCACCCACGCTTCCCTCCTTTAGTTCATGTCCATGTGTCATAAGTTCTTTAGCTTCTACATTTCCCACACTACTCTTGCCCTCTCCCTGTCTATTTTCTCCCCACCGTCTATGCTACTTATTCTCTGTACCTTCTCCCCCTCTCCTCTTCCCACTCCCCTGTTGCTAACCTTCCACGTGATCTCCATTTCTGTGGCTCTGCTCCTGATTTAGGTGTCTGCTTAGTCTGCTTTTGCTTTTGGTGTGGATGTTAATAACTGTGAGTTTGCTGTCCTTTCTCTGTTCCTGTTTTTTATCTTCTTTTTCTTAGATAAGTCCCTTTAACATTTCATATAGTAAGGGCTTGGTGATGATGAACTCCTTGAACTTGACCTTATTTGAGAAGTGCTTTATCTGCCCTTCCATTCTAAATGAAAGCTTTGCTACATAGAGCAGTCTTGGATGTAGGTCCTTGCCTTTCATGACTTGGAATACTTCTTTCCAGCCCCTTCTTACCTGTAAGGTCTCTTTTGAGAAATCACCTGACAGTCTGATGGGAACTTCTTTATAGGTGACTGTCCCCTTATCTCTTGCTGCTTCTAGAATTCTCTCCTTCATTTTAATCTTGGGTAATGTAATAATGATGTGCCTTGGTGTGTCCCTCCTTGGGTCCACCTTCTTTGGGACTCTCTGAGCTTCCTGGACTTCCTAGAAGTCTATTTCCTTTGCCAGATTGGGGAAGTTCTCCTTTACTATTTGTTCAGATAAGTTTTCCACTTGTTGCTCTTCCTCTTCCCTTTCTGGTACTCCAATAATTCGGATGTTGGAATGTTTAAAGATGTCCTGGAGGTTCCTAAGCCTCTCCTCATTTTTTTGAATTCTTGTTTCTTCATTCTTTTCTGTTTGGTTATTTCTTTCTTCCTTCTGGTCCACTCCATTGATTTGAGTCCCAGTTTTCTTCCCATCACTATTGGTTCCCTGTGCATTTTCCTTCATTTCACTTATCATCGCCTTCATTTGTTCATCTAATCTGTGACCAAAATCAACCAGTTCTGTGAGCATTCTGATCACCAGTGTTTTGAACTGTGCATCTGATAGGTTGGCTCTCTTTTGGTCGCTTAAAAGTATTGGCTCTGGGGCTTTGAGCCGTTCTTCTGTTTGATTCATATTTGGTCAGGTAGCACCGGTCTGGTTGAATGGTTGTCGGACTTCCATTGTTAAACTTTCTGTGTTCTGGTTGTGTTATTGTTTATAAATATTTGTTGACCTTAATCTTGGTTGTGCGAGGAGGTACAGCATTTCTACCTACACCTCCATCTTGGCCAGAAGATCATATACTCACTTTTGATTCTGAGTAGGGAGCAGAGAATAAGAAGGTTGTGCCCTACATTAATTAGTAGTTCCTAAACTCCCCTGCCAGCAGAACCACCTGGAGGAACTTAGCAAAAATAACGTGTCTGGGCTCTATCTCAGACCCGTGGAATTATACTTTCTTCAGGTGGGCTCAAGGTGGCATCACAACCAGAAAATGTTAAGAGGGAGAAGAAAAATCTGGGAGATGGCTAGATCCCACCTGTTCCTTCCATTGCACACCATTGTTGCTGCTGCAGCCGAGTGGCCGGCCTCCCTGTGGTGGGAACAACCTAATTTGCCTTTGGGAAACCACATCTTCCACAGTCCAAATCCATGTGATCCCCACTGCTCCCAATACCCCAACAGTGGGTTCAAGACATGGGCCTGACCGGGTACCATCCTGGTCACAATGGATCAGGGCTGGGCTGGTGACCCAAACCAGTCCAGTGACACTCAATTCTTGGAGTTTTGCTAGAATTACTGGGGAAAAGACGCTTTCCTTTCTCTGAGGGTACGCTGGTAGGATGAAAGCCTTGAGATGCTGGTGACCCTCTCGCCCCCAGGTGGCCAGAGCTCATCTGAACCAATACACAGGAAAACAGAGACAGTGATGGAAGGCGTTCCTGACGTAATTGTAGTCCCTGGATCCAGCTGGGCCTGATGAAGGTCCACAAGCCAGCACACACCCCTCCTCCCCCCTTTTTTTCTAATCATAAGATAATTTGAGTTGCAAATCTATTATCTTCAAGCAAAAAAAAAAAAAAAATCTAATAGAATTTTCTGCCTAGGAATTTTCCTTCTGAAAATGTGTCCGCAACTTTAGAGAAGTGCGTGTCTGGTCTTAGAAACTGAGAAGGGTGGGCTCTCGCATCCGATTGTCAGTGAAAGACTAATTCCGGAAGCAGCACTGCTGACCAGCAACCTGGGTTCTGACCCCAAGGCCTATTTCCTGTTGAGTTCCTCAAACCATAGCTGGTGATAGGCGCTCTTTTACGGGCCCCATGACCCTTCCTCCAAAGGAAAGCCTTGGGATAGGAAAGCCATTTCCCCACAGCCTGCACAATTGTCAAGTTTTTCTGGGCTGCTGCCAGGTTGCATTCCTTAGATATCAGCTTGCTGCTCAAATAAGAAATTTGATGCTTCACCCTCCATTATGCTTCTGAATCAAGTTTGCCCCAAACAAGTGCAAGAGGCAGCTGTGGCCACACAGAACCATTTGTTGTTATCAGGGCCATTAGCGCAGCGTCTCTCGGGGCAGGAGTGGAGGTGGGTTTGAGCTTTAAACTGCCCCAGGGTCCTCATCCAGGCCGCAGAGCTCTAATCTGGCCTGCCTTTGGGGAGCTCCCTCAGGGGAGTGGCTGGGGCTGCAGTCACACCAAAATTTTCAGTTACAACATGGTTCACATCTGTCTTTTTTTTTTCTTCTTCTTCTTTTTAACTCCAAGACTGTTTACTTCCAAACAGTTTGTGAGTTATATTCTGCAATAGAACAACATTTTCTTGTCTCACTCTGTTGCCTGGGTACACAATTTTGATGATGATTCTATGGGTACTTGGGTATCTATTCATAACTCATCTCTCCATTCATTCATTCACTCCACAAATTTGAGTGCATAGCCAATTTTTTCTTTCTTTTCTTTTTCTTTTCGGTTAAATTAAATCTGATGTCTAGCCCAATCCTTCTGGGGCAGAAGGAAATTCAATCTTAGTTTTTATGGGGACTCCATCCTCCTTCCAAGATTACATGACGGTTCCAGAAAGCAGAAGGTGTCTAGCACCATCTTTGGGGGGAACTCATTGTCCAAGTCTGAAGAGCTCCTCAAAGTTTGGCATCTCTACTGTTTCCAGGCTGTGGCTGAGGATCAAGAGTCTTTTAAACTGTTATGCAATATGTCAGACATATTAAAAGGTATAAAAAATAAAACAATGTATTCGCCACCTAGCCAACATAAGAAAATACTGCCTTACACACTTTAATCCTCTAATCTTCGCCTCCCCGATAATCTCTTCCTATCACCAGCCCCCCAACAGAATAACCAATAATCTAAATGGTGTTTATCCTTGCCATATATTGTTTTATTCTTTCACTATATACGTAGATTCTGGTTAAGTAAATCTGTGTATTGTATTGCTACCGTAACAATTACCATAAATTTACACATTTACAGGATTAAACAACATCCATTTATAAACTCACTTCTGTAGGTCAGAGGTCCAGACAGGCTTGACTTGGTTTCCTGCTTAGAATTTCACAAGGCCTGTACTTGAACAACAATTAAAATAAATTTTTTTCCAAAAAAATTTTTTTCACAAGGCTGAAATCAAGGGTAGGCCTCTTATGTGGAAGCGCTGGGGAAGGGTCCGCTTCCAGGTTCACCTAGGTCGTCAGCAGTTCCCTGTGGCTGCAGGACTGAAGTTCTCCTTTCCTTGCAGATTGTCAATCGGGGTTTGCTTTTGGCTCACTGATTGTGTGAGAATCCTTCTTACACTATGAATATCTCTTATTTCCATTTCTGTGACCAGCTAGAGAAAACTTCCTGCTTTTAAAGATTTTACTTACTTATTTTTAGAGAAAGGGGAAGGGAGGGAGAAAGAGAAGGAGAGAACATCCATGTGCACGGGATACATTGAGTGGCTGCCTCTCATACCATCCTTTCGGTTCACAGGCCAACACTCAATCCATTGAGCCACACCAGCCAGGACGAAACTTCCTGCTTTAAACAGTTCATATTATTAGGTTAGGTTCACCCACATAATCTCCCTATTTTAAAGTCAACTGATTAGTAACTTCAATTACATTTGCAAAAATCCCCTTTGCAACGTAACATTACATGTTAATGGGAGTAACACGGGAAAGAGGGACCAAGGATGCCATCTTAGAATTCTGTCTCTGTCTGTCTATTCTCATATTTGTATATCCTGCTATTGAAAGACAGTTGTTCACATTTTAACTTTATACAAACAAAACTATACTATATTAATCTGAACTGTTGATGTTCTAGGGCCAGGCCAGAATGATAAAAAGAAAAAATTAATCAGAAAAAAGATAGACAACTAAATTTTTTAAAATATATTTTATTGATTATGCTATTACAGTTGCCCCATTATTTTTTTAAGCTTTTATTTATTTGTTTTTAGACCGAAGGGAAGGGAGGGAGAGAAGGAGAGAAACAGCAATGTGTGGTTGCCTCTCGTGTGCCCCCTGTTGAGGACCTGGACAGCAACCCAGGCATGTGCCCTCATGGGAATGGAACCAGTGACCTTTTGGTTTGCAGGCCGGCGGCACTCAGTCCACTAAGCCACACCAGACAGGGCTTGAGCAAATGATTTATAGATGGAAATGTCTAAATGGACATTAAGCTTTTGAAAAGGTGCTAAATGTCATTAGATATCACAAAAAAAATGTACATTAAAATTACGGTGAGGCCTTGGCCAGGGGCTCAGTTAGTTGGAGTGTTGCCCCCATACACCAGAAGGCTGTGGGGGGTCCCGAGTCAGGGCACACGGTAGGATGGGGGCAAGAAACATCAGTGTTTCTCTCTTTATCACTCTCCCTTTCTCTCTCTAAAATCAATAAGCATATCCTTGGGTGAGGATTAAAAAAAAAACAACTACAGTGAGATTCCACCACAAACCACTAAAATAGCTAGAATTAAGAAGACAGAAATATCAAGTGTCCGTAAGATTATAAGCAACAAGAACTCATACACTGCCGCTGAGAGTGTAGGCTGGTATGAGCGCCGTGGAAAGCACTTCTGCAGGGTCTACTCGTGCTGAACGTCTGTGCACTCTGACCCAGCCTCTCATTTCTAGGTTATATCCCACAGAAACGCACAGATACTCACCGTAACACATATGTCAGGGAGTGCAGAGCAGGGCTATTTGAAACAGTCCCATACTGGAAGCTACCCTAATGCCCATTATATTAGTTACCTGTCACTGCATAAAAAAATGATTCTGAAACTTAGGGGCTTGAAATGATAAACACTTATCTCACAGCCTCTCAGATCAGGAGTTTGGCAGTAGCCTGGCTCAATGGTTCTGGTTCAGGGTCTCTCATAAGGTTACAATGAAGGTCACGATGAGAGGAATGCAGTATTTGGAGACTTGACTGAGGCTAGAAGACCCACACACAAGCTCACTGGAGTGGGAATCGGCAGGAGGCCTCAGGTTTGGTCTGAGGTTTCAGTTCCTCACTGTGTGGACCTCCTCATTGTATTAATTGTTTCCTTGGCCTGGTGGTTTTTTTCCTTTGAGATTTCTATTTACCGTGTGTTGAGTCTTACTTGCCTATCTTTAATATTTATAATTTTCTCTTTGAATCCTTTTCATCTCTTTTAAAATTTCAGTTTAATTTTTAATGTATTTTTTCTTTTCACCTCCTGTTTCTCTAAAGGCATTATCTACTGTATTAATCCACTCTAGTGTTTTTCCAATTTAGCCTTCCTCTCTGAAATTACTTTTTCTTTCATTTCTAATTCTTTTCTGAGTTGCCTCATTTCAGAGTTTCTCTAACTTTGATTTATGTTGTTCTTTTATGTCTTGCATTATTTTTAGTGTCTTTTATCTTCTTTCCAAATAGTTATGGTTACAGGCTTTATTTGCTTTGTGGGCATGTCTTTCTGACATGCTTTTCTTTGCCTGTAGGTATTATTGTGGTTTTGCTTTTTATTTTCTTAGAACTCTGTAATTGGTTTGGCCTCAATACTTTTCTTTGCTTATTTATGCATGAAATTAATTTTCCTGAACTTGTAGCAGAAAGTGTAGGCCAGGGTAGGTCTTCTAACTTCACGGAGTCCCATTTTCTGTTATTTTCCTGCAGTAATAAAAAAGATGGCAGCATGCTGTCTAAGACGTCTTGGCTCTGCGCACCTTTCCGTTTCTATCTGCGTCTTGTCTTTATCTTTGCTTCTCCTCCTAGCATTTTCTTCTCCACGCGAGATCCTGTCCCTGCAGGGAGCCCTGATGGCCAGTCTGCTGGAGCACTTCATTTATTTCAGACCTTGCCACAGGCTGCTTGCTCTCACCCACCACTGAATCAGGCAAACCCCCTCCCAACTTCTGTTGCTTTCTCAAACTGGCCTTTCGGTTCCAGCAGAAACTCACTATTCTCTGCTTTCTTCTGCACGGATGCCAACTCCATGCGGGTAATGTTGCCTTGTCCTTGTCCACCTGCATTTTGGGGTTTCTGGAAATGCCTTGCCACCTAATTTTGTTGTAAATATTATCCATGGGCTTTTAGTGTTGTTTTTTTGAGTGAGAAATAATTGGCTAACATAACTAACATTATATTAGTTTCAGGTATACGAAGTCTGTCTGGAAAAAGTCCAGCCATTGTTAATAGGAATGGTTTGCGTGACATCATGTTACTTTACAGCCAAGGAGAGTGGCCTGGAATGCGCATGTATGAACAATGACAATTTCGCTGTACTAGTTGGTGGGGGGCGGTGGACGCCATTGAGTGAGCATGTGCACTGTGTGGCTGTAGTAGAAATTTAAAATATAGATAAAAATTAAAGCTGGCACTCTGTATCAGCCCCTGATGGCTCCCTGCTGGCTTCCCGGCTTCAGACTGTCACCTGTTGACTAGTTAGTTGATTCCCTGTGCCCCGAGCCCTGGATGCTCCCCTGCTGTTTCTTTGTCCTGGGCCCCTGACCACTCCCCTTCCTCTCCTGTGTCCTTGGCTTTTACAATTCTGTATCTCCTGCTTGTACCACTAGACCTCTTCTCTCCCCACTTTGTTGCAAAGGTATTTAACCACCCACCTGACCCCTCCTCAGTGCCCAGAATTTGGAAGCTGTCTCCTCTGGGACCACGCGTGTAATAAAGGCTTACTCTGTCACCCCAGATCGTGTAAGAGTTCGTTTTTCCACAACATGGCTATCCATTGAAAATGAATGAGTGAGTAGAGCAACAAATCTGCATCAATTTTTGCATTAAGCTTAAACATTCCTCCTCGGAAACTATTCAGATGATTCAGAAGGCCACAGCTATGGGCAACTGGTGACTGGCAGCTTTATCACAACAGTGTGCTCGCTAATGCCGAGTTTCTGGGCAAAACATGAAACCACCCAGGTGACTCAGACCCCCCTACAGCCCAGATTTGGGGTCCTGCAATTCCTGGCTTTTCCCAAAATTAATATTACCTTTGAAAGGGAAAAGATTTCAGACTGTCGTTGACATTCAAGAAAATATGATGGGGCAGCTGATGGCAATTGGGAGAACTGTGTGAGGTCCCAAGGTGCCTACTTTGAAGGGCACTGAGGTCTCATTGTCCTGTGTACAGTGTTTCTTGTATCTTCTATCTTCTCCCACAAATATCCCTATTTTTCATATCACATGGCTGGATACCTTCTGGACAGGCCTCGTATACCTTCTTGTGGATGGTGGCTGAGTGTGTACACTTTGTTGTATGTACATTATAAATCAATAGAAAGTTTACCTCTGTACTAGTCAAACTTCTCCAGAGAAACAAAGGATGTCCGTGTGTGTGTGTGTGTGTGTGTGTGTGTGTGTGTGTGTGTGTGTAGAGAAAGACAGAGAGATCTGTCTTAAAGAATTGGCTTATGAGATTATGAAGCCTGGCAAGTCCAAAATCTGCAGGGAAGATGAGCAGGCTGGAGCCCCAGGGAGGAGCTGATACTGCAGTTCAAATCTGAAGGTTGCCTTACAATTTGCCATATTCCTCATAAAAAGAATCTTAATTTGAACTTAAAGATGAGATGCTAAGTAACTTGCCCAAGGTCATGGCTACAGAGTAGTGCATCTTGGGAGTAGAATTTAGCTCTCCCTGAGGCTAGAGTTCATGTTCTTTCACTTATACCAGGCAAAAGGGGTTCTAGTGGGCCAGGCTCCACCCTGATAGCTCCTCTGTAGGTACAAGGCATCCTCCTCCTTTTTGGGGGGCTGTGATGGCTTCTGACTGTCCTCACTGCTTTTACCTTCCATACACTGTAGCCAGAGCGATCACCTCAACATGCAAATCTGACTCCATCACCTGGAACATTTCGATGGTGCATTTAGTCCGTTCAGCCTGCTATCACAAAAATACTGTCTCACAGTTCTGGTGCTGGCAGATTTGGTGTCTAGGGACAGCCCACTTCCCAGTTTATTGATGACTATCATCTCCCTGTGTCTTCACAAGGCAAGGGGTGAGAAAGCTCTTGGCAGTCTCTTAGAAGAGCACTAATCCTATTCACACGGGCTCTACTCTTAGGACACAATCACCTTCCAAAGGCCCCACATCCTAATACCACGGGGTGGGATTTCAACATACGAATTTGGGGAAACAGAAACATTCAATCCATAGGAGTCACTAAGAACACAGACATAACTTCTATGATAAAGGCCAAAAAAACAGTAGTTTAAACAAGTTAGAAGTTTATCAATGTGTCACTGTGTCACACAGTGACTGTGTCACTGTTACACAATGTGTCGTAGTGTAAGTTTAATGGTCCAGGGCTGCTATGGGTGCTCCGTGGTGCTGGGGACCCAGTTTCCCTCTATCTTGTTGCTTTGCCATCCTCAATGCATGGCTTCCATCTCATGGGCTGGGGTGTCTCCTCCAGCCCCCACGGTCAGTGTCTGCATTCTAACCAGTGAGAAGAAAATAGGAGAAAAACAGGAGAAAAAGCTTGCCCTTCTGCTCACTACCCATTGATAAGAACTTGGTCACATGGGCAGACCTATATGCAAAAGAGCCTGGGATATGGTCTTTAATTGGGTAGCCAGGTGCTGAGCCAAACACTCTGGGGTTTGAATACTAGGAATGGAGGGGAAGTGGGTATTAGGGGACAACTAACATTTTGTGCCACAAACGTCTTCCATTGCTCTCACAAAAATACTTTACCTGCCCCTTGCCGGCTCCAGCCTCACCTTTCAGCACCGCCCCCCTCACTCTCTGCCCTCTAATCACATCCCCCTTCTTCCAGTTCCTTGAGGGCGCCATGCTCCCCGACACCCCACCCCAGGGCCTTTGCAGGAACTATTCTTCTTGCCTGGAATGCTCTCCCCCCCACAATCATCCAGTTAACTCCCACTCATTCTTCAGATGTCAGCTCAAATGTCATCTCCTCAGGCAGACCTTCCTGATTCCGTTCTAAAATAGGTATTTTCCTTAAGTACTCTTTTCCACCATGAACCCTTCCTCTGTAATACTTAACTGGGTTATAATTGTACACTTATTTGATAATTATTCAACTAACTGCCATCCCCTCCTCTAGACTATAAGTCAGTAAAGGCAAGGCCATTCCAGTCTGCTCGCTGTTGTATTCCTAGTATGTCACAGTGCAGGGAACAAATATACGTTTTTTTTTAAATGAATGAACAAGTCGAGTAAGTCCTTAAAATTGTCTGGATGATACTGACAAGACAATTTTAGTTGTGTGGACAAGTTGTCAGACTACATGGTTTGATCTAGAGTTCTCAGCTTTGCAATCACTAGAGCAAGTTTGGATTATCTGGGTCCTTCTGTGGGCAGAGAGCGGGTTGTTTGAATTCTACATTGTAAGGCTTGATTCTAGCATCTGGTGCATTACCTTCATGCCCCCTAACTGCAAATATTCTGCCAGTCAAAACTTTTAGCTTTGATGGGGTTGTATGTACTAAAAAGAAGCCAGGCCCTGGCTGGTGTGGCTCAGTGGATTGAGTGCCGGTCTGCAAACTGAAAGGTTGCAGGTTCGATTCCCAATCAAGGCACATACCTGGGTTGTGGGCCAGTACCTGGTTGGGGGGCATGTGAGAGGTAACCAATCAAAGTATCTCTTGCACTTCAATGTTTCTCTACCTCTCTTTCTCCCTCCCTTCCCCTCTCTCTAAAGATAAATAAAATCTTTAAAAAAAAAAGGCTAGGCAGGTTGAATGCTGCCAAGTTGCATCTCTGCAGAGAAACTCCCATGGCTATGTCATGTGGGCGGCCAGCTGCTCTGAGGTCCAGAGCTCAGAATATCCAGAAAGGGGCTGCACTTGGGAGTGCCCAATAGAGTTAAAACGGGGTAAACTGGAGACTTTCTGCAAGTCAAAGATTTAACTCCCCCATTCTGCATATTCCAGATCCAAACACAGGGACTTCCGTAGACTGTATCTGGATACTTTTGGCTACAAGTCACGAAAGACTTGCTTCTCAGCTAGCTTGAACAATAAGGAGTTTCTTATACATCACAAGGAGTCTGATGTATAATAGACTCCTTGGGTTCTTTTTTTTAAAAAAGATTTTATTTATTTATTTTTACGCAGAGGGGAAGGGCAGGAGAAAGAGAAGGGGAGAAACATTGATGTGTGGTTGACTCTTGCACACCCCCAATGGGGACTTGGCCCATAACCCAGGCATGTGCCCTGACTGGGAATCGAACCAGCAACCGTTTGGTTCACAGGCTGGTGCTCAATCCACTGAGCCATACCAGCCAGATAGCCCAGGGTTCTTTAATTCAGCCATTGGAGTACTCCATAGAGGACTTGAGTTCTTTCCGTCCTCATTTCACACAAATGGTTCGGCCCCTTGCTTTTTTTTAATTTGACAACACATCATTCTGAACAGGACATAAAAAGGTACCTTATTCTTTATTTTCTTTTTAGATTGAATAGTGTCGCATTTTAAAGAAATACAACTTACTTAACCAATCCCCTCTTAATGAACATTTCATTTATTTCCAGTCTTCTGCTATTACAATGACGTGACAGGTACATGTGCATAACTTATGAGTAAGTGCATCTTGTAGGGCAAATTCCTCGAAGTGAAACTGCTGGGTCACAAAATATATGCAGCATTTATCATTTTGACAGACGTTGCCAATTCGCCCTCCTTACAGGTTGTATCAATTCACACCCCTTCCCCAAATGGGTACCCAGCGGTACTTTAAGTCTTCTTGACACTTAACTTAAACGTGGAAAAACTACAGATGTCTGAACGGTTCCTACAGAGAAACAGTGGGTGGACTGTACTTCGACTCAGTGATTGTACCTGGTAGCTACATAAGCCTCAACCCCTGTTTCCAAGAAATCACTGCCGTGTGGGCTCCCCCACCCACCACCGTCTGAGGGTGCCAGGCTGCCGTGAGCAGTCAGTCCCATTTTGGAACTTAGACAGCATCTGTAACTTGGTCATTCTACCCACAAATGACTAGATGTCTTTTCTACCCCTCTCCACCCGTTCATCTCCTAGTCCTCTCTCAGAACCACGTGAAATGTCTTCTCCTCCATCAAATGCTATCTGAGACCCTGAGGCAGAATTAGTCACTCTGCTCTACAGAATTTTGTCCACACCTTCATCACTGCTCGAATCCCCTGTGAAATAATTATCTGCTTACCCGCCTCTCTAGCACACTGCGCCCAAGGAGAGAAACCCCATCTTCTTCATCTTTGGGCCAGCGCCTCCGCATGTGGCGTGCAGCGCCTGGCACAGAACAGGTTCACGGGAAAAGCCTCGCTGAAATGAAACTAGGCAAGGGCACGGTTTCACAGGACCCAGTGGCAAATCTAACACTGCTTTCCTTTCTCCTTTTCTGTTGGTACTGATCAGGGCTTCAAAACTGGAGACATTTCTGAATATTTCTTTATTTCTTTGTTATCTTTCTGGACTTTCCCCTTCTCCTGGAATCTGTTCTGTTCTCTGCTATACTCTCAATGCCTGGAACAGTGCCTGGGAGACGATACATTTGGGATGAATGGCTATCTCTGATCAGAAGAAACATCTACAGTGCAGCTGGGATTGTTTTGTTTTGTTTTGTTTTTTTGCCCGCTTGCTGTAAAGATGAGTGAGATTATTAACCAACTTGACCTAATTGACATTTGCAGAACACTCCTCTCCACAACACCAACATACACATTCTTCCAGTTGAATGTGCAGGACTGTAGCTTAGGAGAGCCTTCCATGTAGGACACAGACTTGAAAATCATTAGCTTTAAGCCCTGACCAGTGTGTCTTAGTTGGTTGGGCATCGTCCCACAAAGCAAAAGGTCGCTGGTCAGGACACATGTTTGGGTTGCGGGTTTAAATCTGGTCAGGGCACAAATGAGAAGCAACCAATCAATGTTTCTCTCCCATCAATGTTTCTCTTCCTTTCTCTCTCCTTTCCTTTCCCTCTCTCTAAAAATAAATGAGTAAAAATCTTTTAAAAATATCAGCAAAATAGTCATATATATCTGATAAGGGACTTCTATCTAGGATATATTAAGAACTCCTAAAACTTAATAATAAAAAGGCAAATGACCCAATTAAAATTGAACACAGGATTTGAATAGACCCTTATCCAAATAAGACATACCAATAGCTAATAAGCACGCGGAAGTATGCTCAAAATCATTTGCATTAGGGAAATGCAAATCAAAACCAACGTGAGGTGCCACTTGACACCCAAAACAATGGTTATAATAATATTTTTAAATGGAAAATAACAAGTATTTGTGAGTATACTAGTTTGCTAAAGCTGCCCTAACAAAGTGCCATAAACCAGGTGGCTTAAACAACGGAAATCTATTGTCTCACAGTTTTGGAGGTTTTAAAAGTAAGCTGAGGCATATTTTTTTAAATTTTAAGAGTTTATTTGAGCAAACATTGATTTGAGTTGGGCAGCATCCAATCTAGCAGATAGAGAGGCCCTCCCAGGAGCTATATAGCACCTTTCTAGGTGGAAGCGAGACAGTTATACAAGGCAAAAAGCGGGCTGGTTGCTGCAGTTCACGTTCCTTCAGGGGCGGCAGGGGCCTATCAGACAGGCCACCTAGCTAGTGCTGATCAGGTGGTCCCTGATGGACTGCTTTGAGATTCCATTTCTGGGAGAGCCGACACTAATTAAGTCTTGGTTTGGTGACTTGGGGCTTAGCACAACTGACTCCATTTTGAGACTAAACAAAACATTTGTTTTGTAGGGGCCAGAAGTCTGGGATCGAAGAGTCAGTAAGGCCATGCTCCCTCCAAAGGTGCTGGGAAGGATCTGTTCCAAGCCTCTCTCCCAGCTTCTGGCAGTTCCTCGGCCTATGGCAGCTTAAGTCCAGTCTTCACATGGCGTTCTCCCTGAGTGTGAGTCTCTGTGTCTAGATTTCCTCTTTTCATAAAGAACGCCAGTCATACTAGATTAAGGGGGCAACCTACTCCAATACGACCTCATCTTAACTCCTTACATCTGCAGTGACCTTATTTCCAAATCAGTGTACATTATGAGAGACTTGGGGCTCTGCCTTCAACATGAGTTTTGGAGGGACACAATTCAACCCGTAACAGCAAGGACGTGGAGAAACTGGAACTTTCATACAGTGCTGGGGGGAGTGTAAACTGGTGCAGCCACTTGGAAAAAATAGTCCAGTGGTTTCTCAAAAGGTTAAACACAGTTACCATATGATCTAGCAATTCAACTCCTAGGTATATACTCAAGGAAATAAAAACATGTTCATACAAAAAAATTATAAACACATATTCATGGCAGCATTATTCATAATTCTCAAAAGGTAGAAACAACCCAAATGTCCTTCAGTTGATGAATGGACACAAAACATGATATATTATACCATGGAATATTATTATTTGGCAATAAAAAGAAATAAAGTACCTAAACTTACATAATGTTATATGTCAATTAAATCTCAATTTAAGACTTCCAGCCAAGATGGAGGCATAGGTGGAAACGCTGTACCTCCTCGCACAACCATTAAAGTCAACAAACATTTATAAACAATAACACAACCAGAACACAGAAAACTGAACTACGGAAGTCCAACAACCATTCAACCAGACCGGTAAGAGGGGCGGAGTCGGCAGTCAGTGGAGGACCTACATCCAAGACTGCTCTATCCAGCAAAACTTTCATTTGGAATGAAAGGGCAGATAAAGCACTTCTCAGATAGGTCAAGTTCAAGGAGTTCATTATCACCAAGCCCTTATTATATGAAATGTTAAAGGGACTTATCTAAGAAAAAGAAGATAAAAAACAGGAACAGAGAAAG
>PVKM010018849.1:0-24703 GCA_004027735.1 Carollia perspicillata | reverse complement strand
CACTTGCAGGTAAAAGCAAAATTAAGGATTTATTTATATCAGTGAAATTTGTTTGCCACATTTCATACCCAATATCATTATTTATAGTTTTGTTATCTTTATGAATATTTGAAAGACTGCTTGTCTGGCTTCTGTGCACGTTCTGTAATATTCTGGCAAAGCCTGGAGGAGGCGGGCTGTCTGTTAAAACCTGTGGTTTTAATTGATGTCATGGTATGAACCACTGAATTACTGTATTCTTTCAGAAAGACATGTGATGTGCTGAGGACTTAAATGTGATGCTGACTACTTGCTTCATCTCAACAGTCACATTTTTGCCATTATAAACTAGCCTCCTTATGTTTAATTTTCTTAATAATTATCATGTCTTGACAAACATGGGTCAATTCCTTGTTTAGAGGCTATAAATAACTATTAAAGAATTCTGAAGTTTTATCCACAATGTATTTACTTATTTTAAAGATTTTATTTATTTACTTTTAGAGAGAGAGGAAGGGAGAAAGACAGAGAGGCAGAGAACCATCCATGGGTTGCCTCTCAGCCCACAACCCAGGCACGTGCCCTAACTGGGATTTGAACTAGCGGCCCTTTGGTTCATAGGCCAGCACTCAGCCCACTGAGCCACACCAACCAGTATTGTATTGACTTATTTTAATGTTTGCTGAGACTGGAGGGCATTATGAGTTACTATTTGAGATATTCTTAGATACAACTATGAGAAAAATTAATTTTCTTTTGGAAATAAAACAGATAATGACTATCTTTATTCTCATAAATTTCAGTTTACTGAAGAGTAGCATATAAATATTCACTATATATGTTCATAATATCATAGTGTATGACTATATTAGACACCAAAATCATTGTATTTTAACCTCTTTGCAGATTTTATTAGCATTTTCAAAAACTGAACCCCATCCTGTTCCTTTTCCCTGTCCTCATCCCTAGAATTCATAAGATATTAAATTTTAGGGACAATTAAATTCCTTCATTCTCATATTATTAAGAACTAAATTTTTCACTTGCTATTCCATGTTGACTCACATTCATATGCATTCTATTTCTATGGCTAGTATGCTAAATTAAGCATTTATTTTTACATATATTTTGATGTCTGGATAAAAGGCTGCAACTTGTATTAATTAATTATAGTAAATTATTAGATTGTAATCATTGTGAATGTATGAACAACTGCTGGTCACATTTTCTTACAATGAATATGGGTACAAGTTCAACTTAGTATATTCACAGCAGACAATCCATGTTCATAATCAGTCAAACGTTTAACAATTTCTCTGGGAAACAGCATTCTCATGTTTTATTCTGTGTATAGGATTAATAAGTTTCCATGATGAAAAGGAGTTTCTGTTATTTAGGTATTTTGACAAGATAACAGGAATTTGAAAAAACCTTCCTACACAGATTCATTAAAAAAACATTTTTATTATCTGTGTGTGCTTTCAATGTCCCCTTCTCTGTGTTAAAAAGCTTGGACAAGTAAGTGTTGCAGTTTTATCAGTGAATACTACTTTTAAGTCTTGGTTTATGTCTAATTGGGAGTTACAGTTCTTTCTTTCATTGCATCACTGAAATCCCATTGCATTTGGTTTACACAGTGTTTTGATACATTTCAGAATATGCAAATATTTGAAACAGAAGCTTATTGCAATGGTAATTAACAGTGCAGTCTTGTTTGCCCATGGTTTGCACAATGACTTTCAAAAGAACTGGAGTAAAAGCAAACAAATATGATATTTTCATATTTCTAACACTGGCAAATAACCAACAAAGAATGATTACTTTTGATAATTTGAGAAAATACATAAGCAACTAGAGTTGGAAAAGAAATATTGTAACTAAACAAAAAGCAATCACATACTTCCATATCAAAGAAACCTTTATAAACTCATTTGTGAAAATTTATTTAAAACATTTTGAATTGTCTCTAAGGAAGCCTTTTACTGGGTTGTTAAGCAATCTGCCCATTGATTATAACGCAGGGGACATTGTGTTTAAGATAAAGACTGAAAGATGAACAGAAGGTGGACTAGTTGAGTTACTTGTATAAAGTCTGGGACAGGGAGGGCGTGGTGATGAGATCTGCATGTGTGTTGTGAGTCCAGGCTGATGGATCAACCTAGAAAAGGAGTGAAAAGATGCAGGTCATGCTGTGAAGATGTAAATCTACTGGAATGCAGAAAGTGAGGTGTACCTTTTAAATTCATGTTTAAATGCCACAGACGGTAAAAGTTTGGAAGTATCTTACTGAATATGCATTAGACACATACATGGTTGATGTTAAGCAAATGAAAATTACAATAGAAACTGTATCCTCAGGTGCTAACATAACCACAAATTGCAAAGGCTATGTCAATATTTGACTTCCCTGGATATTTTAAGTTGCTTTTATGGCTAAATGCAATAATTTTCCCTAGATATCCCTAGGTTTCACACAAATAAAGGCACTATCACAACAGATGCTTAAAACAAGATGATCACATGTGTAGAAAAAATATTTTTCTACCAAATATCCAGCTGCTCATTGTTATCTGTCTTGTCAGAGAAGATTTGTACTGGACCATTGGTGTCTTGTTTATACCTCCTCTCAAACCACAGTCTAACTGCACAGGTTCTGTGGTAGGCAGCCACTAAGATACCCCCGTTGCCCACTGCCCCCATTTTTCACACCAAGATACAATACCTCCCACTGAATGTGGGCTGGGTCTATTGACTCATTTCTATGACTAGTAAACAGTTGAAGGGATTGACTGTAATTTGTAATATCAGTTAACAAAAACCTGTGACTCTCCCATGAGTACTCTCATTTTCTCGTGAAACGTGTCCCCTAGGGGAACCCGGGACTCATGTGTGAATCAGCCTCGTGGGAAGGCCCGTGTGACAAGCGGCCAAGGCCAGTCCACAACCACATACATTTGCTTAGTTAGAAGTGTGGTCCCTCAGTCATCCCTTCGGTTCCCACTGAAAGTGTGAACACTACCTCATGAGCAGCGTCGGACCAAAGGTACCAGTGAAGCTGTGTTCAAATTTCCAACCAACATGAACGATAAGTGTTTATTGTTTTGTGCAGAATAGATAACTGGTGCAGCATTTGGCACCAAGAGAAAAGTGTTTCATAATTAAAATTAAAATGTGGGTGCATCTTTGAAATGGGGCAGTGAATGTGGGGACAGCATACGTTAAAATCTGAAGTACTTTTAAAAAAGTATTACTACAAGCCTCACAGTCTTTGATAAAGTGGCCAGTGAGGGTTTTCAGAAAAGCAAAAGAAAATCTTAGAAACTGGAGGAAAGGGATAATTGTTAAGTAGTGGCAGAAAGTTTGGTAGCGCTCTGACCTGCACGAATGGGGAAAATACAAACTGAGCCTAATGAACAGTGATCAAACTAAAGGGCGTTCCAGGCAAAGGTGTGAAGGTGCTGGCTGGATTCTTCTTGCTGCTTCTAAAAGAACTTTAGATGAGAAAAATAAATTGAGGGATGGATTGTTAAGCAAAAAGGAGTGAGGACCTGATGGTTTTGAGAATTCTCAACCTCTACAGATGGCAAATGATGCCGAAAATAACAAATTTTTTCCAAGCAAAGATTAAATCCAGGGCAGTCTTCGAAAAGCATGGTCTGAAGATGAGGTGAGGCTGTGACTATAAAATCTTTTGTTAAAATCTCAGAATGATCAAAGATGGTGTCTCAGAACACTGAGACAGAGAACACCCTTTAAGGGGGTTAAGGGTTTGCTTCATGGGTCTCGGGTCTCTCAATTAAACAACAGAGCTTCTAAGATGTTAAGGATGCTGCCCCTCAGCTTTCTCAGAGGCCAAAACCAGATTTGTGGATGTGGGTTTGTCAAATGGAGTGAACACCATTAAGATTCCCAGAATACCTGCAAAGTTTTTAAAGAAGTATGTAAGCAGAAGTACTGCAAGTTTGAACTTAAAGGCAAAGATAGAAAACAAAGGAAAAAGGTACTATTGTATACCCTAAAATCTAATAGGTAAGAAAATTACTCAGCTGCTGGCATGCATGATTTTTGATGGTAGGGGCTGGGGGGATATGCCTCAAAGAGTTAAACTAAGAGCCATGTAGAATAATAACTCCTGGACAGAAAGGAATATTGAGTCCTAATAAATGCCCAACATTTGCATAGCTGGATGTCATACCTACTATGAATAAGTATTCCTGTATGCCCTGCTTTCTCCTCTTTTTGAATAGGAATGTTTCTAGTGAGTTTCCTAGGCCTATTTTGCCGTGTGTGTGTGTGTGTGTATGTGTGTGTGTGTTAGAGAGAGAGAGAGGTATTTCTTTTTAGCTCATAGGTCTACAGACTGAGGGGAACTGTATTTGAAGAGCTGTTTTTAAGAGAGTACATCTAAGAATGATGAGTGCACCTAGATCTAACTTAGATAACAAGATTCTGGATATTGGCTTGATCTTCATTGGGACTAGTCTCGAGTGGGATCTGAAGGGTTGACTGAGAAGGATCATTGGGAGGCAGAGAGTGAATTGTGGAATTAGCCTCCATCATTGCTTGCAATGATCCCCACCTCTGTGTATTTATACCCTTATGTGTCACTCTGTCACTTTGTCTTGTGGTTTGTTGGTGTGACTGGTAGAATATAACCAATGTGATGTTGTGTCACTTCTGAAATTAAGTCATAAAATTCATTTTGCTTCTGTCTTGGTGGCTTGCTCTTTCACTGCCTTGGCTTATATATCTGAGGTGGGAGAAGACAAAGATTCTTTTGTCATATTATGAGTAGCTCTATGGTAACTTTATATGGTAGGGGATTGAGGCCTTTGAACAACAGTGACTTGAATGGGTTTGGAGACAGCTACTTCAGTCCCAGTCCAGCCTTTAGATGACTAGTCTCACTCAACAACCTCAAGAGGAGTCTTCGGCCAGAAACACCTAGCTAATTTGACTCCAGATTTCTGACCTTCAGAAACTGTTTAAAAGTAATGTTTGTTTGTTTGTTTGTTTGTTTGTTTGTTTGTTTTGCCTACAGTTAATACATCTTGAAGTAATTTGTTACACAGGAATAGATAATAGTATTAGGAATAGATTTATTGTGGGAGTTGTGCATGCAATTATGGAAACAGAGGTAAGCTGGGGAACCAGGAAAGTTGGTGATAATTCAGTCCATATCCAAAGGCCTGATAACTAGGGTGGCTACTAGTATAAATTCTGGAAATTCTGGAGTTCACAGTCCAGAGAATCTAGAGCTCTGATGTCTCAGGGCTTGTGAGGATGGATGCCCCAGTTCATGAAGAGAGAGAGAATTCACTCTTCTTTCACTTCCTTTGTTCTTTTCAGGCTCTCAATGGATTGGATACTTTGGTGAGGGAAGATCTTGTTTACCGAGTCTACTGATCCAAATGCCAATCTCTTCCAGCAATGCCTCAAAAACACAGCCAGAAATAATGTTTTACAAACTCTCTGGACATCCCTTAGCCCAGTCAAGTTGACACATGAATTTTACCATCACAGTAACTACTATAGGTACCAATATAGCCAGTTCTAGGAGAGCCAGAGTAGTAGAACTGTCTTGCTCTATTAACAAAAAGTACTCAGGCATTCACCTTTTTTCCTTTCCTTTCCCCTCCCCGCTCCCTCCCTCTCTCCCTATCTACCCTTCTCCTCTTTTTTCTTCCTTTTTCCTAATTTTTTTCTTTCTGAAAATATTTTTTGAACTTCTTTCATATGTCAGATGCAGGGAATTTAGCAATGAACAAGGCAGAAATGTTTTAAATTTCTTCGATTTTGATAGGAGGGATGCAAACATGGCCATTTTATTCTAATAAACAAAGTGAAAAAGTATATGTATACGGTAATAAACAATGTGAATTTAGGTAGTAATCTGTTATGAAAATCAATGTAGCATGAAATGTTTTCTACTATTGGATATGTAGAGAAGAAATTTTAGATAGGTAATTCAGAAATACCTATTTTCATAGGTATCAGATTAAACCATTGCTGGATAATGCAAAGGGAGGAGAATGTGAGAGCCTTGAGAAACAGCACTCAGACAGGGATCTGCACGTACAAAATCTACGATGATAATTCTATCCTGTTGTGTTTCTGTGGTTGCCAACCACCCCAGGTTTTCCTTCTGCTGCGTATTATTGTATTGGTCCTGTAGTAAAAACATGATTTAGCCCAGAGTAACTGGGATCTGTCTCCTCTTGAGCATGAACAGGAAAACCCATTGCGTTTTTCAAATTGTTAGAGAAGCCAGGCTGGGAACAAAACCTGCATAGTGGGAAAGCAAAGGCCGTATAATGCAGAAAAAATATAGAAGAAATCTTGATGGTATTATACCTGAAGCCACCATATTTCTAACCTTTCATTTTGTGAGATGATTAATTGTGTTATTTTCTAGGTCATGTCAGCATGTTACAGCATGTTTCCATAATTTAGTCAAAAGGATTTACTTCAGAGTTATTTTTTGGTCCATCTATTTCACTTCTATAACTTTATCACATGAGAAGAATTCTTTGTTAAAGTACATGATTATAAAAGATACCGCACATACATGGAATACTAAGAACACATTTTAAATATATAAGGTAGATTAAATAAATACAAATGTGAAAAAGTTTAAGTATGGTCACAGTATAAATAAAGTATAAGTTTAATTATAAATATATTTTTATTATTACCATTATTATTATTACAGCATTTTAAAAGAACAGTTTAAGTTTCACTGTAATATTGAGGAGAAGGTAGAGAGATTTCACATCTACCCTCTTCTTGCACACATGCATAACCTCCCCCATTACCAACAGGAGTAGTACATTCGTTGCAGTCGATGAACCTGCATGGACATATCATAATCACCCAAAGACCATTTGCATTAGGATTCACTTTTGGTGGTGTATATTCCATAGTTATGGACAGATGTATGATGGCATGTATCCATTATTACAGTACCATTCAGTGTAGTTTCACTAACCTTATATAATTATGTTTTCAGAGAATGTTTGAAGGCATGAAAAAACATTTGTGATTTAATGCTTTAAAAAAGGATGAAAAGTAGTATAAATATACAGAGACATATACACACACAATCACACAGAAAAAGTATTGAACAGGAATACACAAATATTTATTAAAGTGATCATGGTTTCCAATTAATTTTTATAGTTTGTAAACTTTCCATACCTTCTATATTCCACATCCCCAATTAGCTCATATGACTTTATAATTAGAAAAGTACAATATTATATATAAATAGAAAATACTTTATTCACCAAACCCAGGACAATATTAAATTATTAATCATCCAATTTGATAGTAATTATAATGAATGTCTTCGTAATAGTAAGAAGTAGGTTCTTTTCCAGTACTCTTGTAGTAAAAGTAAAATTTATTAATTTTAACACTGCAAATGAATCGTATTAATGTCATAATCCATCTTTTATTTTAATAATTATTTAATTTGTATTTTATCTTAAATAAGTAAACAGACAAACTTTTATATAACTATTTTGAATATAGAAATAAGAAGAAAATGTGAAGGAACAGACATGGAGGGTTATTTTCAAGATTTAATTTAACATAGAATTGTAAACTGTAAAAAAAGCCTTAACAAGCTAATAAAAATGAATCAGCACATTTATGAATAGCATGCATGCGTTTAGGCCTCTCAGCCTGTGGCTAATATTAAATTATGCTTCCTTAATGCTTTAATTGTCTGAAAATTCCTTCTGGAAAAGTATTGTCCTGATTTTCTAAAATAATTTGGAATATAAACTATAATTACATATAATTTTGCATATTACGTGGTTATAAAAGTAAACTACATCAGAACCTTGAAGTTGAAAAGAGGAGCAAAATAAAGTGGATTAAAATGTTAATTAACACATGAGAAAAGCCCAGGGACTTCTTTTGGAAATTATGTAACATTTAAAAATTTTTTGAATAATTATTCACCCCAAAAGAGAGTGATTTGAGGAACATGGTGAATTAAAAGTAGATGCCTTCCTAAAATAATGTTTAACTTTATTCTCTTTGTCCTTTAACGTTAAATTCCACCTCATGTTTCTCTATCGCTCTCTCTCTTTGACACACACATTATAAAGTACAATATATAAATAAAAATAAAAATAATTATAAAATAAAAAATAACATTGCAATAAACATAGGGGCACATACACATTTTCTAGTTAGTGTTTCAGCTTTCTTCAGATAGATTTTCAGAAATTGCTGGGTCATTAGGCAGCTTAATTTTTAATTTTTTGAAGAAACTACATAGTGTTTTGTCTGTTTGCTGCATTAATCTGTATTCTCAACAAGAGTGCATGAGGGTATGTACACAACTGAATATTCCTCAGCCATGAATATGAAGAAAAGGTAACTTTTGTAACAATGGTGATGTCCTTAGAATATATTGTGCTAAGTAAAATAAGCAAGTCAGAGAAAGAGAAATACCATATGAATCTACTTATAAGTATAAGCTAATGAAACAAACACACAAACAAAATACAAATAGAGTCATAGGTACTGTTGACAGATTGACAGATGTCAGAGGAGATGGGTTTGGAAAGCGGCTTATAAACAGTAAAATTAAGCAGGAAAAATCTCATGAATAAAGTCAAAAATGTAGTGATCAAAGCAGGGAAGAAGAGTGGGGCAAAGTAGAAGAGGGTAAGAATAATTAATTGTTGATAAAAAAGACTTGACTTTGGATGGTGAAAACAATAATATATTCAGATAATATATAATAAAGTTGTACCTTTGAAGTCCATATAAAGTTATTACAGGATGTCAACCATGTGCATTCACTACCAAACAAATTTTTTTAAAAAAGTTGTTTGCACCAAATAACACAACAGCTAACTATTTAAAAACAAAGTCATTCAGAATTCAAAAATGATTTGGAATGAAATGCAAATATTTTGGAATACATCTTTCTATGACTGCTAGTATAAACCTACTAGACAAAATTTAATATTTAAAAACACAGTGTTTCAATCAATACATTTGCTTTTATAAATTCAGACATACACATTAAATTGGGATTCTTTTACTGGGCCATCTTTTCTCGCCAGTTAGGTTTAATATCATTAGGTACGAAAGGTAGTAAAGCCTTAATGTCAAAGCTGTTTATGTTGAAGCCTGTACTTGCTGCAAAAATCCTTTCCTTGTCTAGGCCAAACTCAAAGCTGGTGGCCATCAGTTCATCCAACACATAAGTCAGAACAGTACTCTCGAGTTTGGAATATGCTCCGGAACCCAGTATGGCCCTTTAAATACTAAGCTTCCTTCTTAGAAGGAGTTAAGAGATACATAAACTTGTTCTATACTTTGGAGGGGATGGCAAACATGCTCCAAACAACTAGACCCCTAAAAACGTTTACAAGTGTGATGTATTTTTGAATTCAAAATGTTTATCTCTCACCTTCTCAAATATATGTGCCTTACCAAGGCTACCAGTGTACTTGCCAATACTTACACTCTGGTCTAATTCATGGATCAATGTCATGCTCCATAAATTGCCCTTTGTTGTCCAGGTCTCTGCGTATTTTATAACATTTTCCCAGACCAAGACTGTAAATTCATTCTATTGAGCATTATGTGTAAATGTGGATTGTTCCTTTTCCTTCTTCATGAAAGAAACGGAAAAGACTGCATTTGCCAGATCCATTTCAACATACTATGTGTCAGAAGCTGTGCTAAACTACGCTTTAAAAAGATACCATTTCTTATTAAACACCTATAGTCAGGGCCACTGCCTGGCTGAGTCTGAGGTAGGGCATGATATGAACTACTGGACGTTCAAAAGATTATATATGGCATATGAGCCTGATAGGAGATCCAAATGGCACTGTGCGTGCTAGGTAACGATGCCAAATTAATATCTATATAACATCTGCAATGATTCCTGAGAGACTTGGGTATTCTCTCTTCCCCAATGCGGGGCTCATGAGTAAATTTCCATAGATCATTTGCAGAAACACAAAGGTAATGCCTTCTCAATGTGCTCATCATGCTGTTGCAGGGTCCTCCCTCTGAAGGGCCTCATCCCTTCTCAGTCTCAGGGGTGCCAGGTCAGAGAAATAACTCAGGTTGAAACACCTGGCAGCAGACAGTGACTTTTCACTGAGGCCCTCAGCTTCATCCTTGATTTCTTTTCATGATATAAAGTTAGCAATACCCTTGTTGGCTGTCCATCTATCTTGCCTCTGAAGATTACCATGTTCATTTACTTATTTCAATGGCTTTCTAAATAAGTCCCTGCTGGCTACCCTCTGATTTTGCTCTTTTTATGACATTTGTACCCACTTTTCTTCTGATGGATAGTTGATGCCACCTGGCTTCTGTAATATGGGATAACACAGGATGATAAGATAAAGTTTTACTATCCAATGCTATGGGAAATTCGGTTTTATACAGCATCTTCTATTGCCATAGCTTACAGAATGGCACTGAGTCACCACTGAGCTGCTCAATGACACTGGTGTGCCCCTTATCATTTTGGTGAGTCAACGTTCCCCTCATTTCTATTAATGAGCTTTGACAGCTGCCATTTTCTCAATCTTCCAAACTCTTTCTGCTCTGGCATGCTAGCCTCCTTGAGTTTTTTCATTCTTTCCTTCCCCATCTACCACAGCATTTCTGATATTTCTACATTACTTATATAGCCTATGTTTTTCCCAAGTTTCTAAGATCCATCTGTCAGCTTGCAAACACTACTTTCTAGGTCCTTGCCAAAACGCTGAATCCTGTTTCATGCAGTGAAGTTTGCATAATAATAAACTCTTCCTATCCATCTTGATCTGTCCACCCCTCTTTGATCCAGTACCCTGAGGATCCAACCCCTTATATAATTTTCTTCCCCTATTGGCACATATTAGCACCCAGTAAAAAGCCCCTTTTAAGCAGGCCTACCTGGCAGCAGTCAGGCAGTGTAAGTATTTGAAGCTTCTTATTCTCCTGGTTTCTGGGAGTGAGGAGGTTACCAGGAAGAAAAGCAAACATAGGTACCAGGAGACCAACAAGCATTTTCTTATAATATTTATTTCCTCATTTACTTCCTAACAAAAATTTTCCTGTAGTATCGCTAACTCATAAATCTCAAGTATGGAGGAATTCTACAATCTTTTAAGAAGGGAGAGTTGAGTCACATCTGCAGGTCCCCCATATTCCTGAGGCAACTCTGTATTCAAGGTTTTCATTTGGATCTTTTCAGATGTCTCCAACCCAAGTCTATGGGTTTCATTTCTTTTGTATTATATCTTGATCTTCATCTCAGAGCTGTTAGGACTGAGAATTCTAAATTCTCTGAAGGTCTGTTACATTTACATTTTAATTCTGAACCAAGCCCTCCTCTCTAAAGATTGGCGCTTCTTAAATTGCTTCAAGGAAGTCCTTGTGCTTTTATATCTTGCCTTGAACTAATAATAATCTCCCATTGCCGGTTCTCTTCTCTCTTCAATAAATCCATGTTGCTGGTGTAGCTCAGTGGATTGAGTGTTGGTCTTTGAACCAAAGGGTTGGTTACCAGCTTGATTCCCAGTCAGGGCACATGCCCAGGGTTGCAGGCCAGGTCCCCAGTAGAGGGCATGCAAGAGGCAACCACGCATTGATGTTTTTCTCCCTCTCTTTCTCTCTTTCTTGCACCTGTCTAAAAATAAATAAATATAAAATATTTTTAAAAAGTATCTTGGAATATGCAAGTGCAGGAAAGTGAGGAAGTAAGAAGAAAGAAAAGATGAACAACAATGCAGTTGCCACTGATGTGGCAGACTCCGGCCAGCAGAGTCTGCATGTTGTGACTGAAGATGAAAACAATTGCACAGACTACAGCAGTCCTGTGGAGGAAAAGGGAAGGTATGGTACTCCCTTAAGATGAGAGTCCTGAGGCCACTTCTCTCAAGGGGAGAGTGCACTGACCTTTGCCTGGACAAGTTTTTATTGTTTTTCTCAGGTCTTACATCAAAGAATGATTTATTATCTATTACATAGAATATTGTTGTCTACATTTTAGGTACAATCAAAGAGATGAAAATAACAAAGGCAAAAGAGAAAAGTGGTGAGCTGATTTGCTCTGTCCTTGGGGAAATTCACACAGGCTTTGGAATTGAAGATAGACAATAAACATCTACTGTTTCAGACCAGGGTGAGGGAGTTTTAGCAAGAGCAAGTCATAATAGTCTGAATGCATTTTCTAGGCCTGATTCCCATGGGAAAACTGGGTTTGATGGTCTGGCTCCTGCCCACCACTTCACTTCTGTAGGTTTTCCATACAGAGCTGAGTCACATTTGCCAGAACGAAACAAAACGGTTCATTACAACTGAGACTGAAGCCAATTCCAAAGGGAGCTGTGAATCTGGGAGGGTTATGTGGAGTTCTCCAAAACTGAGACAAGGGATATGAGTCTTGATTTCTTAGCTTTCAATTCAGTGTTTGCCATCCACCATCTCATAGAGGGAGGTAGACTTTGGCTGGGCAAGTTCTTATGTGTAAGCCAGTTCATACTGAGGAAAATATCTGTCAACTGTGAGAGGTGCTAAATGATTTTGTTGTCCCTAAATAAGGAGACTGGTTGGAACACCACAGGGATCCACTACAACAAGGAATTTGAGAAATAATGAAAGGTTTAGCTTCCCAATAAAATAGTAATAAATAAAATTAACCAAAGAAGTAAAAACTTCTTTAGACTTAATGCTATAGAGGGATTCAGAAAGATGATTTAAATGCATTTTGAAAAACACAAGAATAGCTGGTCTCAGAGCTATGTTAATAAATCTTTTAAAATTACTTTTATAAAAAATTATGATAAAAAATAGACACAATAAAGCAGGAAAATGGAGGGCAGTGAAGAAGTCTATTTAATCCAATTAAAATTGCATTTGTATAGAATAGTCAAATATATAGCATGTCAATGGAACAAATTAGAGAAGTAAGAAATATATCTCAAATAATTTGATATACATAATATATCCATATGTGTATGTATGTATTTTAATTTTATAGGCAGAAGATAGATTTGAAATAATTTGTGCTGGCACATTGGTTACCCAGCTGGAAGAAAATGAAAATGTCTACCCACTTATAATATAATGAAGCATTGGAAAAAATAAATGTGCAATACAGATGGTAAAAAATTAATTAACAACTATATTATAAAAATTATAATAATTTCCAAGAAAAATACAAAACCAAAAAATGTTAAGGATATAAATAGACAATTCATAGAAATTCAAGTTAAAAATATAAAATAATGCATACTTATATTCATCTTTATTATCAAAGAAGTACAGTTTGGATTAGGAAAGATAATTTGCACCCAACAACCTGACAAAAAAATTAAGAGCCTGAGTATTCTCATGCTTTCAACTTCTTATTCAGATACCTATATAGAACCTGGTGATGAAATGGTCTGATTTTCTTTAAAAAAAAAAAACCTGTGTTTTCAGAGGTTTTCTCTCTGAAAATGTTTTCTGAAAAATTTGTTTAATGTCAGTGGGCAGCATACAAAATTATTTTATTCAGTGCTTGTTCTTCTACACACTAACATTTGCCAACATGTTATAAATATTTTACTAGACCCCAATTTATATTTTTAAAAATAATGAATTTGTTCTAGAAGGCAAGTGATTGGTCCTTTGTGAGCATGTAAAACCTCTGTTTACTTCTTATGTTTTATCACTCCATTTACATATCTATTTGTCCATCCATCCATCTCTATTTCTTTCTTTTTCTCTCTCTTTATCTATTTACTATCTATCTATCTATCTATCTATCTATCTATCTATCTATCTATCTATCTATCATCTAGAAAGGCAATGATTTTATTCCCTTAGTAGTCAAAAGGGAAAAATATGTCCATTTCAATTATCTAATATTATTTTCACTGGAAGTCATAATTTTACAGTGAGTTCAAATGGTTCTTCAAGTGAAGATAAACTAGTTTATCCTAGCAGTGGAATTGCTGGGTCAAAAGGCAAATACATTTGTTTTTGAGAAACATGGATAAATACATGGAGTTTTCTAAGAAAATTCCATCCTGTTTTCCATAGTGGTTGCACCAGTCTGCACTCCCACCAACAGTGCACTAGGGTTCCCTTTTCTCTACAGCCTCTCCAACACTTGTTGTTTGTTGCTTTGTTTATGATACACCATTCCAAAAGACCCTATGCACCCCAATATTCATAGCAGCACAATTTACAATAGCCAAGTGCTGGAAGCAACCTAGGTGCCCATCAGTAAATGAATAGATTGAAAAACTGTGGTACATTTACAGGATGGAATTCTATGTAGCAGAAAGAAAGGAGCTCCTACCCTTTGCAACAGCGTGGATGGAACTGGAAATCATTATGCTAAGTGAAATAAGCCAGGCGGTGAAAGACAAATACCATATGATCTCACCTTTAACAGGAACCTAATCAACAAAACAAACAAACAAGCAAAATATAACCAAAGACACTGAAATAGAGAACAGGCTGACAGTGACCAGAGGGGAGAGGGGAGGGAATTTCAGGGGAAAAGGGGAAGGGTTTACAGAAACAAGTATAAAGGACACATGGACAAAAACAAGGGGGGTGGGTAGAAATGGGAGGGAGGTGAGGAGGGCTGGAGGGAGTGGGCTAGGATGGGAGTAAAAGGCAGAAAACTGTACTTGAACAACAATTAAAATAAAAATTAAAAAAACGATTACAAAAAAAGATAAACTAATTTAAGATGAACTACTGAAGAGACTGATTTTTTGGCTACAGTGTAGATGAAAATTTATTCTGTAGAGATCAATGCAGTGTGTTCTCTTTTTTGAATTCTTAGTGGGAGAACATATAGTCTACAAATAGATATTTATTATATACATATTTATATATTTAACACTAAAGGTTATTCAAGAAATATGCACACTAAGCCCATGATGCAACCCATGCTTCAGTGTGTTAATCCAATGGCAGATACATATTCATTAGGGCAAAAATAAGTTGTTTTTAGTGTTACATTTATTATTTTCTGTTTCTGACCTTCCCCTTTTATGGGAAACTGATATATACCTTGGGCAATCACATTTAATAGTTTCTTAACCTTTCTTCCTGCTTAATTTTGACCTCCAATTTCTTAACAAAATCTGTCAATTCAATGTAGTAATGTGGGTGAAAACAGCATTTGTTTAAACTGTAGTATTTTTCAGCTTCTTTGATGTATAACTGACAAAATTATAAGATTTTAAAGTGATGATTTGATTCACACATTGCAAATCAATTCTTTTAATAAACTCTAGCATTTGCCTGTAATATATACTTAAAATGTGTAAATGATTGTGTAATCTAATTATTTAATGTGCTATAATGCATCCCACTACTGTTACTGAGCAGACCAGTGCTCGTCCGTGTGGTGCCTTGGAACAATTCATTAATTAATGCTGGAAGGTCAGGTCTTTATTTACAACATTCCAACCTTGGGGGTGGGGGCTCAGAGTGCCTCTGCTCCAAGCTCTCCTTTCCTAGGAGACCCAGCACTTCCCATGCTCCCCATCAGGCTGCTAGCCAAAAGCATCCCCAAAAGTTTCCCATGTCCTTATTCATGCAGGATCTGGGATACATTGCTGCCAGCCTCCGTTTATAGTTCACAAAAGCATGTGCCATATTACTGTGGATCATGGTGAAACTCGGGAAAAGCACAGGCCTTAATAGTACAGGTAGAATCCAGGTGTAGCAAGATCTTGCAAGGAAGTCCCTTGTAGCTTCCGGAGCCAACTAGAACAGGTATGCTCACAGCAGCAACATCTCCTTTGTCATTAGTCCAGGCCACATGGCCTCCTCCTTCCTCACTATAAACTCCATAGCCACTTGTTTACTTCTGCCTTCTCACTGCTCTATTTCAAACTGAATGGCAAAAATCCCTTGCTACAGATAGCAGGTCTCTTCCCTCAGTACTACTCCCCTGATGTCCAAGAGCAGAGTGATGCATCAGAAATGGCTTCTGCCTAGTTTAAGTCCCAGCACCTCCTATGCAACCCCATTTCCACCTCCTCCCACAATTGGCTAGATGCTAGTCCTCCGGTGTCTTCTGCCCTTCTCTGGCTGCCGTTGTTAGTGCAGCCACAGCAAGGCCCTCTGGCTGCATCACAAGTCAAAGTCAAACCCCCCGCCCTGGCAGTACAGCTATTTAACATAATTATAACACTGGCCAGCTGTTATTGATATGCAAAGTACCTCTCAACTTGTCCTTTGTTTCCTCATCCCGCAGCCAAGGCTGTGGTGGCTTTGGGATTTTTTTTTTCCTTTCTATGTTGGTGGGGGGGAGGTGTGGGGGGCACTTCTCAGCCTCCACCCCATCCTGAACCTTATTCCACATGCATTACATTAATATTGAAATATTCCCAGACTTTGTCATGATTCGAAAATGCTCTAAATGATCTGACTTCTGTTTGCCTTCCCAGTGGCATTTCTCACGAGTCTCCATAAAGAAGTGACCAAGCTGATGCCACTTACACAAAGTTTTACTTTAAGTCCAGTTATTGTTTTCCACTCACATGGTGTTGCAGAAAAACGGACTCTGACACGATGTGGGGTCAATGGAGTGAGAACTTTATTAACGCATGTGGACCCAGAGGAGACAGCCTCCAAATTTTGGGCGCTGAGGAGGGGGTAAGGCGGATGGTTAAATACCTTTGTAACAAAGTGGGGAGAGGAGGGGTCACACAGCACAAGCAGGGAGCAGGAGAGTGGGAGCCAAGGACCCAGAAGCAGAGGGTGGAAATTGTCCGGGGCCGGGACAAAGAGATAGTAGGAGATAAACTGAGACAGAGACAGAGAGTAAACTACTTAACAGGTGGTCATCTGGAGCCTGGGGGCCAGCCAGGAGTTATCAGAGGTCCGGAACAGAGTGCCAGCTTTAACTTCTATTGTATTTTAACTTCTATTACAATAGTACCTATCTCACCTGTCCTTTGAGGTGTTTTGTCCTCAGGAAAACCTGCTCTGATGACCCACTTCTCGTTTCCTGTTTCAGGTGCCCTTCCACCACAGCCATATCACTCCACATATTTCCACCACAACAATCATTACACTGTAATGAAACACTTATGTTTCCTATCTGCTTCCCCTACTAGACTTGAAATTTTATTTTTATCTTTATATTACTAGTGTCTGGCACAATGCCTTGAAATTGATAGGTACTCAATAAGTATTCTGAGTAAAAGAGTTAAGGGAAGAAAGTAGTGCATTTGATAACACACCTATAATTTCTTAAATGTGCCCCTTAGATATACCCGTTCATTTTCTTAGTCATCCTTTTATATATTTCATATGACTATGAAGAGTAAACAATAAATAATATTTAAAGGCCATAATTACTACTGATAATAGCTTCATCGTATTGATTTGGGACTCATTTTTTTTCTTTATTACACCTTAAGTGTTCTTATTTACATTTTACAAATTAATAAAATAAGATTTATTGATATTAAATGCTTGATATAGTGCAAATCACGCAACATTTATTCAGAGAGTTTATGCCACTTCCTCAGGACCACAATATTAGTTTGTTTTTCAACTGGCATGTACTTCACTAAATCTGAATCTATAGACTAATGTAAATTTTGGTAAGTATAGAGAATGAATTTTGTTTGGAAGAGAAATGGAAAGAAAGTTTTTATAAGCAACCAAGAGTTCTAATTAACCACAGTTGATATTAATATATTTGCTAATTTGGGACTGAAATTAAAAATGTATGCTTTTTGTACATGTGGTCTGCCTCTTATATTATTTCACTTTAGACATGTAGTAAAGAACACAGAGGTGTGTAAAAGTAAGTTTATAGTTTTGAGTACCCAAAATAGAGTTTATTCTTGTATTATTTTATTAAGTATTGTATTATTATTTATATTATTTGTCTTTCTTTTTATTATTATTATTGTTACTATTTCATACTCTTATAATTTATCTTTTAGGTAATGATTACTGGTGTATTCCAGGTTGCATTATTAAAAGGGCAATGATAAAAGGAGGATTCTATTTTTAAAATATATATGTTAATAGTTATAAAGGTATTTGGATAAGTGCCTGCAGTATAGTTTAAGTGTGTGCACACACACACACACTTAAGAGTGTTACTGGTGGAAGTGGGGTCACTGTGGTATCACAAGGAAAGCATTCCAGAAGACCTATAAGGGAGAATGAGAGCTGATGATGAGATTTATTTGTGGTGCCAGATGCAAAAATGAAGGCGTTCTCCTCGGTTTCCAGTGTCCTATTTCCATCTGTCCCACCTTGGAAAAAGTTCACTCTTTTCTTCATCAAGGCCTAAAATAGGCCCAGTTCCCAAGCATTTTGTGCCATGCCAAGGCTAGTCTGATTCAGCCTTTCTCATGATCTGTGTAGCTTAGCTTGTTTTCTCCACTGAGCCACCACTGGGGCCCACGTTTGGACCACTTGACCATTGTGGCCCCAGGTGACTGCAAGTCCCACAAGACTGCTACAGAGAGAATGTTTCAGCAAACAGGGCAGTGCACCATTATCTGGTGAAAGCAAAAGTGAGAGCAAGAGAAAGAGAGAGAGAGAAGGGCTTTGTTAGCTGGATTATATAAACTTGGGCTCGGGAAGGACCAGATAATTTTACTAAAAGCACCAGGCACAAAATAACCAATCTACTTCCCAAGTTTTTGAAGGCTTATACTGAGTTTGCCGTACAAGCAATCCATTCTCTTCCTGGGCTAGACTCACAAGCCTCTATTGTCACCACCTAGGCTCCTATTGCACATGTGGGTACTTTCCCCTCTGTGAAGTAAATGTATTAATAATTACCCAGTTAACTTCTAGTTAGAAAAAAAAGCTGAATTTCCTTGGAATATTCCCTATAAAGGACATTAAATATGTTTTTTAAGTAGCTTTGAAATTAATTTAAAAAGTCGAAAAAAGATGATCTTAGAGTAGAAATTAAAAAAAAAATTTGTGGGTCAAAAATTTTGGAAAATTACATGTAAGGATTACAATAAATATATTTTAATCAGATTAAATAAATGTAATCTGAGCTTTTTATTTTGCTGTATACTGTCAATCTGTTTATTAAGCATAAATGACACTTATTTTTATTTTATTTTAATATTTGTATATTAATAATAATTTTGTAGAATATTGGTATTGTAGAATACCAATAGTTTTCATGAACAAAGGTAACTAATACTTTGCCACCCTGTAGCTACTTTTTGGGATATCCCATTTTTAAGTTGTTTATTAAGAATTGAAAGAGTCAGTAAGAAACTTCGACCCTTCCCCTTTTCCTGTCCAAGAGATTCAGACAGGGATCTCTTAGGTAGAGACCCCAGTTTTATTGTTTCTGGGTCGCCTAGCAAGGATTTTCCTGCTTTGTGCCCAGTCTTTGACAACTACTTGTAAATCTCCCATTCTCACTTTAGAAATCTAGTACCCCATTCCCTTCCTTTTCTTCTTTGTCCAAAAATGTCTAATCTACTCCGTGTTGCCTCACTATCTTTGGAATTTTCATGGAATTATTATGCCTATGTGAATTCCCCATGACCTGTATTACACTTTGATTTTCTCCTGTTAATCTGTTTCTGTTAATTTGGTTACTAGCCCAACCTAGAAGAATTTAGAACATGGGAGGAAAAGTAATATATTTTTTTAGAGCCTATGAAATATTTACCTTAACTATTCACAATATTTATCTTACTAACTTAGGTGTCATCATATTTATACAAATTCACTATAAAGTTGGAAAATTAAACTGATATTTGGTTGGAAAAAGTGAATTGCTTTCAATCCAAGAAATCTTTAAAACGAAACATAAAAAAGATTAGAGTGATGCACATATTCTTATTATTTATTTCCTCAACAAATTATGCATCATTTTTCCTGGTTATTAAATAGTCACATTTCAGCACTCTACACTATCAGAATACTTTTAAGGACTCATGATATTTATAAAATTAAGCATAAAGCAATGCATAAAGCAACTGGAGCCCTGATTCGTGTGGCATAGTCGGTTGGGCATTGTCCTGCAAAGTGAAAGGGTGCCGGTTTGATTCCTGGTCACCACACATGCCTGGATTGCAGGCTCTGTGCTCCATCCCCAGTTGGGGACGTATTACTGTATTTTTAGACTATTTTTTCCTCCAGATTTGGATTTGGGAGGATTAATGGTCGTTAATGCTGCTGTTAAGATCTGTTTACATTTACATTGGTAAAATATTATGTTATTTATGTTATTAAGTATTTTACCACATTTTTTGCTTAAAATTTTCCCCTATTTTCCTCCTCTATACCCTGCCTTCTCTTCAGATCATATATATATCTGTTGCCTTTTCCTGTTTTCCTCCTCTAAAACCTAGGTGCATCTTATGGTCCGAAAAAATCCGGTATATATTCTTTAGGTCAGTAACTGACATTGACATTAAGAACGTGTGGACCACGAAGGGGACTACATTCTAAACCTGACCAGCTCAGGGAAAGCCTGCATGGTGGGCTTTACAGAACTCAGAGACCTCAAGTAACTCCACAGCATGATCTAAAAAGAAAACTTTGTAGCTGAAGGAGTCATGGTGTGTGGTAATGTCTTAGGCCTGTATCATTCTTGACAAAGGTCAGTCTTTGCCTTAACTGAGCCTGTCTATTGACTTCTTACATCTCTGTCAGCACACCTTTAGAATTTCCATTTTCCAAACCTGTCAGCAGAATCTCCCTCGGGAGCAGACCACAGGGCTCCTCATTGCTACTGTGTCGTGTTAGTTGTTAATTGTTAACTCTCCTTACCCACCTATGTGGAAAAGGCGTGCGTCTATTCCTCTTACTTTTTATCCCATCCCAGGGCTTTCCTGGCTTTGCTTTATCCTGCCTCCCGAATCCATCACCCATGGATTTCATGTAAGCCCCTGATACCTCCTCCTTTGATTGTAATGTATAAAATGTAGTGCAAAACTTCCATTCTTGAGAGAATTTTCTGTCATTGAGATTTTGATTCCTGGCAATTGCTGTCAATTTGATTCAAATAAATTAATAAAACTTCTTACAGATTTAGACATTTCTTACATTGACAATTTCAAAACGGTACCTTTTTTTGGCCTAGAGTATAGATACAGTCAACCAAAGGCAGTATTGTACCTCTTTGAAGCTACAACATGCCACAGGGTTATCATATATCCTGTATATTCAGATGACATTCAAGTTCTTCTGGGTCTTCCTCCTGTGTGTTTCCACTTTCCTAGCAACTGTTGCAAGCGTATAGCTACAATTTCTAATTACAGTAATAGAACAGTCTTTCAAATCAATACTTATTTATGTACTTTAGATAATTATGCCCATGTAGGGAAATATTTTTTCATATAGAATGTTTAAACTTTTAATCAGGTATAGCACACATGTTAAAAAGCATGGAAATCAGGGTACAGATCAAGAATAATAGATGCTTGTTTCTCACTTTTACATGAATTGAATCCCACAATTCTTTCTTTGATGTCTTTCATTCTCATTTTGATTCTTATACATTATCCTATATAGCTGTGGTTTTTCACTGTCATTGGTTTATGATGAGGGGAAGCAGAATTTGCCACCACAAAAACATACTTTTGGGGTATTGATTATTGTATTCTGATTATTTTAAAGAAACAAAAGACTTAGAAAAAAATCTTTGACCTTTCCACTAACTGCCTAAAATAATTTAACTAGAGGATGTGCTCCAGGAAGGGAGATATCATTGTAAATACCTATAGTTCAATCTGAACTGTTGTGTGATATAGACAGGGAGGAACTTAGCAAGTTTCTTTTGATCAAAGTCCTCTGTGTGTCCCATTGTTTCAAGATGGCCCAACAAACATTTGTTTACTAACATTAACTCTTTTCCTCTCCTCATAAATTGCTTTACTTCCTTTTGAAGTCCTGGACCCCTAAACCGCTCTCTTTGTCCAGAATGATATGTACGATCAGACCTCCTTTTGCCTTGCTGTCGCTAGAATTTTCATGCTTGTGTTAATTCCTTGTGCACGTGTATTAAAACTTGATTTTTCTCCTGTTAATCTGTCTTTTGTAATTTGATTATCAAGTCAGCCAGAAGAATTTAGAAATGAGGGAGAAAAATTATTTTTTCCGACTCCACCATGGCATTCAACTGTGTGAATACAGGTTATTTTTTTGGTCATTTTTTATGTCATTTACCACTGAGAAACAATTGGGTGGTCTTATTTTTGGGTTATTATGAACATTCAGTTTGTGAACTTTTTAAAGCCTGTTTCTTAAAAAAAATTGTTAAGCATAGAGCTAGGCATAAAATTATATATTTAGGTTTTAAAACTATTACCAATATTTTCCCCCAATATGGTATTTGTAAGTGGTGTTTGCTTCATATAATCTGAACTTGGTTTGGGGGGCCATATGTTTTTCGTATAAATTACACGATAAATAATGAAATTTAGTCTCTGACCCCCTTCGGCTATCCTGTTTTGTGGAATACCTACTCAAGTACATTTTCTAATTTTCTATTGATTGCCCATTTTGTTTTTAGCTAAATTTGTAGTAGTTCTTATATATTCAGGATAAAATCATTTATCAAGCAGAGATTACAAAAATCTCCACATCTGTCACTTGACTTCTTTTTTTCTTATGTTTTTTTCACAGTTCAATTTTAAAATTTATAATTTTTGTGGATAGTGTTTATAGTGTCTGTTAAAATATTTTGATTGCTTTGTAATTATGAAGACATTCTTCTATACTTTCTTTTATAAGCCTTATTATTTTACTTTTACAACAAGATTTGCAATCCACTTTAAATTATTTTTTGTCTATATTATAAGGTAGGAATGAACTTATTCATTTTTTTGCATGACCATCTGTTTGGCTTGTAACACTTACCAAAAGTCAATACATTCCACATTCCAATGCAGGGTGACCTTTGTCATTAATCCTATAATCACATTTTAATTCAATACAAATTGAAAACCTGAGATGCCAATTCACCATTGTAGATGCTGGAGGGGAAATTATAAAGAAGAAATAAAAATCCAAATGAAGAAAGTCATACTAAGGAGTAAATGTAATACAAGACAGATTGATACATGCTATAATAGGATCATTACAGAACTGCTGAAGGACAACAGTTTTGGCAATCTATTTTCCGATAGATTAAAAAAAATCCTTTGTAGTCATTGATGTATAGGAAGGGAGCACAACATGAACTATTTGCCCATTGCACCTTGATTAGAGTACATCAAGTGCCCTAATACATGTACCCTGGCACATGTCCAGGGAGGCGAAAGGGCCACTGGGAATGGAATATCAGAAATCACTGATAGCAGATTATCAGTATACGCTAAATCATTTAGGCTGACTTTAATATGTGATTATTGAAAAACATTTAGGATTAAAAATAATGAAAACTATATTTTAGAGGTAATTATAGTAAGCAGTCAATTTCTAGGGTAATATGTAGAAACAGAGTGATCAGATAAGAGGTTTTCCAATTGCATAGAGAAAGAGCAGGGCAGACTTTTGGAGCACTTTGGACAATCCAATACAGAGTCACGTCAGCCATGACAGTATGTCAAGTGCTACATCAAGACTGAGGTATTGGGGTGTGATGGGAATACCCTGGGATGGGCCCACACACCCCAAACCAAACGTTTAGACCCTGGGTAAGGACTCCAAGTGGACATCAATTTAATGGGACCTCTCTGCCCCTCGTGGGCTATAAGAACTCAGAGCTCTACCCACCAAATACTCGAGCTTGGCTGTACCATGGGTTATGCCAGGAGCCCTGCCAAACCTGCACTCCACCTGATGCATTCCGTCACTGCAGCTAACTGCCTTGAGAGTGACACCTGTCTCTCCACCTGTGGATGCCACCAGTGACCTGGATTTCATGCCACAGGCTCGTTCTGCTGTCCCTGGCATAAGCCCTTCCTCTCAGTGTGTAACCCGTGTGTGTGACTCTATTGGCTTTTGGGGAGGTCTCTCCCAATAAACCTACATTGTAGAAATACAGAACCATGTGTGAATGACTCCTTTCAGGGATGCTCCCTTGTTCACGAGGCCAACTGACAAGAAGTGGCCAATTGGCTAGGTCACGGTAGTGGAATATAAAGGAATAGGCAGGTTTTTAGAAACATTTTAAGTTATTGATGATTCGCAGACTGACCAGTTGTGAGAAAAAGAGTGGTAGAATTTCTGGCTTGAGCAAAACTTTGATTTTAACAAAAGACCACAGTATTGAGGGAAGCACAACATTGCAGAAGAATGTGAACAGGAGGCCCATGACAACCTCAGTGTGACTTTGTAATAGTAATTACATATGTGGAAGAGAGCCTATAGTGGCAACATCTTCAGAATTAATTCTGAAAATTAAAATGAGAGCACACAGTACAAGAGTATCCATTTAAATTTGAAGAGATGTCAGCGTTGACTCTGTAGGAAGCCCATGATTCTTTTAGCTACTAAGTTTTTGAGTGATTCGATATTTTTGTAGCAAGGTATAAACAGAGGCAGGTGTGGGGGAGGTGGGGAAGGAGAGAGAGGAGAAAGGAAAGAGGAAGATAATGAATACCAGAAGGAAAAAATATGAGAAATTGAAGGATCAAAGTTATCAGTGGAAAATCGAGAGGGGATGGTTGTAACCTTACAAGCAGAATTTTTAGAAATGCTATCTCACTTAATTTTTTGAATGTTCAGTGGATAGCTGCACAAAAAAATGCGTGAAACTTGTGGGTAGGTCTCAAAACGTTGC
>PVKM010018848.1:0-24712 GCA_004027735.1 Carollia perspicillata | reverse complement strand
TTTTTTTTTATTACTGCTTCAATTTCATCTGCTGTTATTGGTCTGTTCAGGCTTTCTGGTTCTTCTTCATTGAGTTTTGGAAGATTATATTTTTCTAGAAATTTGTCCATTTCACCTAGTTTTTCAAATTCCTTGGCATACAGTTCTTCATAGTAAGTTCTTACAATCCTTTGTATTTCTGTGGTGTCGGTTGTAATTTCTCCTCTTTCATTTCTGATTGTGTTTATTTGAGTCCTCTCTCTTTTTTTGTTGATGAACCTGCTTAAAGGGTTGTCAATTTTATTTATCTTTTCAAAGAACCCGCTCCTGGAATCATAGATCCTTAGAATCATGCTTTTAGTCTTTATGTCATTTAATTCTACTCTGATCTTGGTTATTTCCTTCCTTCTGCTAGCTCTGAGCTGCCTTTGTTGTTTTTCCTCGAGTTCTTGTAGGTGTAGGGTTAGGTTGTTTGTTTGAAATGTTTCTATCTTTTTTAGGTAGGCCTGTATTGCTATGAACTTCCCTCTCAGGACTGCCTTTGCTGTGTCCCGTAAATTTTGAGTTGTTGTGAGTTCATTTTCATTTCCAGAAATTTTTTGAGTTCTTCTCAAATTTCATTCTTGACCCATTCATTGTTTAATAGCATGCTATTCAATCTCCTTGATTTTGAGTATTTGGGTTTTTTTCCCTTGGGGTTGGTTTCTAGTTTCAATCCCTTGTGGTCAGAGAAAATGCTTGGTATGATTTCAATTTTCTTGAATTTGTTGAGACTTGTTTTGCATCGAATCATGTGATCTACCCTTTAAAATGTTCCATGTGCACTTGAGAAGAATGTCTATTTAGCTCCTTTGGGATGAAGGGCTCTATATATGTCATTTAAGTCCATTTCATCTAGGGCTTTGTTCAGTGTTACAATATCTTTGTTGATATTTTGTTTGGAAGATCTGTCAAATTTTGACAGTGGAGTGTTAAAATCCAGTCCTATAATTGTGTTGCTGCCAATATTCTTCTTGAGGTCCTCTAAGATAATCTAAGAAGTATTTGGGTGCTCCTATGTTGGGTGCATATATATTTACAATGTTTATGTCTTCTTGGTGGATTCTTCCCTTGGGTATTATGAAGTGACCTTCTGGGTCTCTCTTTATGGCTCTTTTTTTGAAGTCTATTTTGTCTGATATGAGTATTGCTACCCCAGCTTTTTTTTCCTGTCAATTTGCTTATTAAATTTGTTTCCAGCCCTGTACTTTCAATCTGAGTAGGTCTTTTGTCTTGAAGTAGGTCTCTTATAGGCAGCATATGTATGGGTCATGCTTTCTTATCCATTCAGCTATTCTATATCATTTAATTCGAGCATTTAATCCACTTACATATTTGTTTATTATTGATAGGTTCTTATTCATTGTCATTTTTGTACCTGTGTCCTCCTCCCCTCTCTCTCTCTCTTTTCCTTCCTTTCCATAAAGCAGTCCCTTTAGCATGTCTTGCAGAGCTGGTTTGGTGAATGTATATTCTTTTAGACTTCTTCTGTCTCTGAAGCTCCTTATTTGGCCCTCTACCTTGATTGAGATCCTTTCTGGGTAAAGTAGCGTTGGTTGTAGTCCTTTGTTTTCATTATTTGGAATATTTCTTGGCATTCTCTTCTGGCTTGGAACGTTTCCATTGAGAAGTCAGTTGTTAATGGTATTGGGGCTCCCTTGTATGTTATTTCCTTTTTCTCCCTTGCTGCCTTTAAGATTCTCTCTTTGTCTTTGAATTTTGCCATTTTTATGATGATATGTCTTAGAGTACCCTTTTTTTCGGTTCCTTTTGATTGGGACTCTGTGTTTCTTGAATTTGTATGACTTTTTCTCTCATCAAATTAGGGAAGTTTTCCATCATTACTTTTTCAAATAGGTTTTCTATCCCTTTCTTTTCTTCTTCTCCTTCTGGTACCCCTATTATTTCAATATTGTTACATTTTATATTGTCTTGTATTTGTTTAATCCTTCTTCATTCTTTCTGAGCCTGTTTTCCTTTTCCCGCTCTTTCTGGGTGTTTTTCTCTACTTTGTCCTCCAGCTCGCAGATTCAATCTTTCACTTCTTTTGTCCTGCTTTTGATCCCTTCTACTGTGTCCTCAGTTCAGATATTGTATTCTTCATTTCCTCTTGGCCCTTGTTGATAGTTTCTATTTCCTTTTTCATGTTGATATAGTTTGCAGCGAGTTCATTGTATTTTCTTTGCTGTTTCTGATAATTCGTTGTGAGCTCATGGAACTTCTTGATAACCATTGCTTTGAACTGAATATCTGATAGTTGAGTTGCCTCTATTTCATTTAGCGTTCTTTCTGAGGTTTCCTCCTTTCCTTTCATTTGGGGATTGTTTCTTTGTCTTCCCATTGTTTGTGAGATTCTTCTTGTTAGCCTCAGCTTCTTAAAGTGATCTGTTCTGACTCCCTGGGTTTATGGTGTGAGGTTATGTGGTAGAATACCTGTGAGATTCAGTGGTGCAGTCTTCTCTGGGTATCCTAATGTTCACTGCTTCCACCTACTCTTTTTAATGATCAGTTGGAGGTATAAGGTTTAAGACAGCAAGAAAGTATTCTATGCTATTTACAGTAGCAGCTGGTAAAGAAGAGATAGGAGATCCTTTGCAATGTATAGTGTTTATCATAATATACCACCCAAGTAATCACTTTTTGGATAGGGTGGAATGAAGATAAGACTCTTTTGGGGAGGTAGGGAGGATTGTGAGTTGGATCTAGAAAGCAGTGTGGTTGTGGGAGGTCAGATTCTGAGATAAGGTGAGAATAAAGTATAGTAAATACATGTAGTATGTCAGAGAATAGAATTAACCACTATAGTGTAGGGGCCCAACGGCCATAAGGGGTTAAGGAGAGGGTTTCTCACCGCGGGAGTGGTGATAGAGACCTGGTTTCTGGCCTCAGGTCGTTTTGGGCTCTGACCGCTTCCCGACCTTTGGATATCTGGTTGTTCCCATGCGCAAAAAGAAAACATGGCCTTCTTGGCAGGTGCAAGGAAGTATGCATTATGAGAACCTAGTCCTGAGGGAACTTGTAAACTTTATCTCAAGGACATGACTGTTATACGCCCTGTAACTCTTGAGGTGCTGTATTTAAAAGCTCTAGTCTCCTTCAATAAACTCACCTGTTACCAGCAGAGTAACTGGTCCTCTCCATTTATTCAATCCACCGCCCTGACTTACGACCCCCTGCCGCAGCGGGCTGCGGCACTATAGGAATGGAGTTCAGGAAATGGTGAAGTGAGCTGAGATCTGGGAGGGGTGTTGTGTAGTATTTACAATAGTATGCAACAGCTATTATTTACAATAATATTAGAGAAATAATCACAGGACAGAATCTATGAGATCTAGATACCAAGATTAGGGAGTATCAGTTTTTCAGTAGTGTGCTAATGGAACACAGGTGAATGAAGGACAGTAAATTAGCAATACAATATGAATGAGAGAACAGGTGAAATCTGTCAAATGATACACTATAACCAGCCAAGCAAAGAAGACTAAACAGAAAGAAGAGGAATACAAAAAATATTATTCAAATAAATTAATGTAAAAATAATAATGCAAATATGCAATATCTTGGAGGTTCTCTGTAATAGTAAGGTGAAATGTGTCTCTCTGTCTCAGCTGTTAGGATGCCCCCTTTTGGGGTTCAATTCTGGTCTTTTCACATTTCCGGGTTTTTTTTGTTTCATTTATGGGTATTTAAAAAATAAATAAAAATAATAAAAAGCAGACTAAGGAAGGTAGAAAAGATAAAATTGGAAAGAAAGGAAGAAGGAATAAAACAAGAAAGAAGGAAAGAGAAGCAAAAGGCACTGAGAGATAAAAAATTAAAATTAAAAAATAAAAAATTTCTTTAAAAAAATCAAACAAACACACACACAAAAATAAAATAAAATAAAAACCCTCTTGCTGTTTTCAAACTGGTCATACTGGTTTCTCGGTTCTTGCTGGGTGCAGCCGTCTGAGGGGCCAGTTTATAGATGTGGGTCTCTCCGAGTCTGGGTCTCCAGGTCTCTGGGTCTCCCAGTCTCCAGAGGTGCGCATGCTCACTCTGAGCTTACCAGAGCCATGTCCTGGTCTCCACAAAGCTCTCTCTCCCTGGGTTGTGGGCATGCGTGCCCACCGGAACCACTGCTGGTCGAATGGCTGGGGCGCAGGCTCTTTCCAGGGCTATGTGTGGGTGCTCATAGCCCTTCTGTTTGCCACTAAGTCCTTACTCCCCTCTCTGCAATTTCAAGCAACCAGGTCTCTCCTGTGCTGCTCAAACCTTGCCTAGCTGGGGAGGGAGCACCAACCCAGCTCTCTCCCAAGAGCCCTGTGGGTGGCCCAGTGGGCCCCAGGCCAGGCCTGCAGCCTGCCTGATCCCCACGCTGATCTCTGGGCCCTTATTTCCCAAAGCAATCTCCTTACCATCTGTTTTTTCAAAGTCTGCTACAATTTTTGATCTCCTCTTTTCATATACGCTGTGGTACTATTGGCTATTTGCCCTGTTCCTCTGTAGATGGGCCAGGTTTCTCTCCCATGTGTAGGGGGAAGTGGAATCTGCTCCCTCTTTAACCAAGCCACCATCTTCTCTCTCCTGTACTAGTCATTTTTTAAATATTTGTTAGAATTCCCCTGTAAATCTCTCTGGGCCTGGGGTTTTTTTTTTTGGGGGGGGGTGTTTTAATTACTAATTCAAATATATTGCTAGTAATAGGTTTGTTCAGATAATGTGATATATCATCATTTAGCCTTCAGAGGGAGCATGATTTAAAATTTTTCTATTTCATTAAATGGTGAAATTTATTGTATATGATTGTTGATGGTATTCTTTAAAAACATTTTGTGTTTTGATAGTGTTGATTGTTTTTTCTCTGTTTTCTGGTTTATTTATTTTTTTTCTCTCTTTACTGCTTGATGTGTCTTATTAGAGGCTTTTCAAAATTATTGACCATTTCAAAGGAGCCATTAGTTTTATTAGTCTTTACATTGTTTCCCTTCTTTCTTTATTATGGCATTGATCTTTGTTTTATTTTTATTTCAACATTCTTTTAGGTTTGTTACTTCTTTTTCTAATGTATTTAGAAACTGCAATGATTTAATTGAAAAGTTTTTTGCTCTTTAGTTAGAACTGGATTGTTATAGGCTCCTTTTATAAGAGCTTCTGATAAATCAGATTCTCTAAGATCATATTTGAATTTTTATTTTTGATTTTTTAAAAGATTTTATGTAATTATTTATTTTAGAGCATGGGAATGGAGAAAGAGAAGGAGAGAAACATCAATGTATTTTTGCCTTCACACGCCACATACTGGGGAATGGGCCTGCAACCCAAGCATGTGCCCTGATTGGGAATCAAACCAGTAGCCCTTTGGTTCCAAGGCTGGCTCTCAGTCCATTTAGAAATCTCAGCCAGGGCTTTTTATTTTAATTTTTGATTTGTTGAGTGTTTGGTAGTATGTTGATTAATTTCATTCTTTTTAAAAAATATATTTTATTGATTATTCCATTACAGTTGTCCCATTTCCTCCCCTTCATTCCCCTCCACCCTGAAACCCCCTCCCCACCACATTCCCCACCTTTAGTTCACGTCCATGTGTCATAAGTTCTTTAGTGGCTACATTTCCCACACTACTCTTGCTCTCCCCCTGTCTATTTTCTCCCCACCTTCTATGCTACTTATTCTCTGTACCTTCTCCCTGCCCCCAGCTCCTCCTTCCACTCCCCTGTTGCTAGCCTTCCATGTGATCTCCATTTCTGTGGCTTCATTCCTGATTTAGCTGTACACTTAGTTTGCTGTTGTTTTAGATGTGGTTGTTAATAACTGTGAGTTTGATGTTCTTTCAATGTTCATATTTTTTGTCTTCTTTTTCTTAGATAAGTCCCTTTAACATTTCATATAATTAGGGCTTGGTGATGATGAACTCCTTAAACTTGACCTTATCTGAGAAGCTGAACTCGACCCCATCTGAGAAGCGCTTTATCTGCCCTTCCATTCTAAATGAAAGCTTTGCTGGACAGAGCAATCTTGGATGTAGGTCCTTGACTTTCATGACTTGGAATACTTCTGTCCAGCCCCTTCTTGCCTGTAAGGTCTCTTTGGAGAAATCAGCTGACAGTCTGATGGGAACTTATTTGTAGGTGACTGTCCCCTTATCTCTTGCTGCTTCTAGGATTCTCTCCTTCATTTTCATCTTGGCTGATGTAATTATGATGTGCCTGGGCGTGTTCTTCCTTGGGTCCACCTTCTTTGGGACTCTCTGAGCTTTCTGGACTTCCTGGAAGTCTATTTCCTGTGCCAGATTGGGGAAGTTCTCCTTTATTATTTGTTCAAATAACTTCAACTTGTTGCTTTTTCTCTTCCCCTTCAGGTACTCCTATAATTCGGATGTTGGAATGTTTAGAGATGTCCTGGAGGTTCCTAAGCCTCTTCTCATTTTTTAAAATTCTTGTTTCTTCATTCTTTTCTGTTTGTTTGTTTCTTTCTTGTGGTCCACTCCATTGATTTGAGTCCCAGTTTTCTTTCCATCACTATTGGTTTTCTGTTCATTTTCCTTCATTCCATTTAGTGTAGTTTTCATCTAATTTGTTACCAAAATCAATGAGTTCTGTGAACATCCTGATCACAAGTGTTTTGAACTGTGAATGTGATAGGTTGGCTATCTCTTGGTCACTTAAAAGTATTGCCTCTGGGGCTTTGATTTGTTCTTCCATTTGAGCCATAATTTTTTGGTCTTGTCACGCGTGTTACATATGAGGGTCAGGGCCTTAGGTGCTGACAGGGCAGGGCAACCCAGGGGTGGCTTGTGATTCTGTATGTGGGGGCAGGGTTAGAGAGGGTACAGTGGTGCTTGCTATATTCTCTCTCAGATTTCAGTCCTCTCTGCTGCTTCCCACAAACAAGTTGGACCTTTCTGGTGTTTTTTCCAGGTGGGTGGGCTTATGTATGTTCTGGGACCTTGTGGGTCTCTTTAATTAATTCTCCTGTGAGGCTGGGAGTTTCTACCCGAACCTTAACACCCGCAAGTTTTTTCATTCGGTGCTTTTAGGCTTTATTTCCCATCGCTGGGGCCCTGGGTTGCACAGTCTGTCTCACAGCCCATTTTTGCTTGGTTTATCTGTATGCAAATGTGTGACCATGGTCAGTCAACCACTTTGCATGCCTCACTGGGTCTGCTCATTTCCTCCCTGCACCCGGGGTCTGCTAGCCCCACCTCACCTGTGCACCTGGATCTGCCAACCACCACTTTTTCCTGCCGCGACCCCTCTCTGCCTGCCGCCCCTCTTACTGGTCTGGATGAATGGTTCGTTGTCAGACTTCCATACAGTTCAATTTTCTGTCTGTTCTGGTTGTGTTTTTGTTTCTAAATCTTTGTTGTCCCTAAATTTGTTTGTGCAAGGAGGCACACTGTTTCCACCTATGCCTCCATCTTGGCTGGAAGTCAATTAATTTTTAAATGTACTGTTTGGTTTGTTTTTTTTCCTATATTTGATTTCCAGTTTCTTACCACTGTGGGCAGAAAATATGATTAATATAGCCCTGCTTGGTGTTCCTCTGTGGATTGAGCACCAGCCTGTGAATGAAGGATCACCAGTCAACTCCCTTTCAGGGCACATGCATGGGCTGCAGGCCAGGACCCTAGTTGGGGGTGCATGAGAGGCAACCACACACTGATGTTTTTCCTTCTTTTGCACCCTCTCTAAAAATAAATGAGTAAAATCTTTTAAAAAAAGAAAATGAAAATATGGTTAATATAACTTTAAACTTTTAAATTTATTGAGGGTAGTCTTTTCTCCTATAAAAGATCTATCCCGGAAAGTTTGCCATGTGAAATAGAGAAAAATGTGTACCCTGCAGTTTTAAATGCAATGGTATATAAATATCTATCAAAGATACCTGTTACACAGTTAGTCTAATATTATTTTTAATTGTCTAAAACACAGTGTTTTAAAATAAGATTATTCTTATTTAATCATCCCATACCATATTTAATTCTCAAAAGCAACCTTTGAATTGAATGCTTTTTCACCTCAACCTTACAGATAAGGAGAGCAAAAGGCATTTTAGATACTTTAAATTCACAACACCATTAATACCATTTCTAATTTTTCATCCAGGAAGTGTCTATTTCCCCAGACATCCATATCTAGTAATAATACAGCAAGGAAGTTTAAATACTTTAGCAAAATAGGTGGAAAAGAAAAATTAGGTGGTTCTAGAAAAAGGGTCTTAGCAGTATTTTTACACCTGACTCTGTGGGTGTGAAGTTCACAGAGTCTAGCCACAGGTTGTCTATATGGCACAGGATGAAGTTGATACATTTAATCATACAAAGGCATTAGCAAAAGGCCAGAGGTTAAAGTGTAAACAAATGACAAAGTGGCAACATGTTTAAAAAGGGGTTGGACCAAATCCAGGGTACTTCCACAACCTTTTCACTCATAATCTCCTCCTCACAACATGTACTATAAAAGTGAGAGGTGCTTCCTCTGGACTCAAAGATCACTAACCTATATCTATTATCTTGTGATCCTTTACTCAAATCCACATTTGGAAAATGCCTCCAGATACAAAGCATTCTAAGAAAATACCACATATGACATATGTGGAGGAAAAATAAAGTGATGAATAGTTTGACTACCAAATCCTCTGACCAAAACTGAAGGTTAATTGTAGTATCTGCTTTTTTTTTTTTTTTACTGAGTTATGGTAAGTATTTCAGGGTGGGCATGATTGAATGAGATATATAAGATATAAAGTTGAAGGAGTGAACTGCATCCAAAATGATACCAAATATCTGAGTGGGCCTGGGAATTTTCAGCTACCCCTGGAAATCCCCGAACAGGCCACACCAAAACCAAAATGCGCACTAGATAAACAGCATCTAAAACTCCTTAGCAGTTTGCCTTCCAGGATTTTTTGTCAAACTTTGGAGGGCCACGGGCAGATGAAGATGGAGGCAGAAGGCCTTCTATGAGTGAGTGAAAATTTCTAAAGATCAACAAGCACAGAAAGTCCAGAATATATTCTGCAAACCATGTTCCAGGTAAACACTAGCCATGGCTGATCCAATATATCCATCCAAATACATATAAAATATATTTTCTAACAACTTTCACAGAAGCAAACTGAGGTTCAGAGAGATGAGGGTTTAGCCCTAAGACACATCCTAGGAATGGGCAGTGTCACCATGTGACATGGAGTTGGCCAGTGCTCACCTAGCGAAAAACTGGCCCAGGATATTTAGAGTGCTGTTGAATGTCAGAAAGGAAAATAGGCAGGTAGTCATGTAAATGAAAGTCTGACACGTGAATTTCAGTACCAGGGACACTATAGGCACTTCAGTATTATGCCTTTAGACAGACTTCAATGTGCAAGCATCATCCATGGACAAACATATCATCCTCACAATAAATGATACAAAAAGGGACATAATGTCAGCCACATTACATTTTACAAGCAGAAGAATAAGCTTCTTGAGGTCACTCAGGAACACTCAACACTTTAGAGATGTTTTTGCAGGGACAGGTGTGCCCAAGATGAAAAATATTTAAGCTATTAATGTATAATTTGAGTTTAATGGCGAGGAAAATTATTCAATTATTGTTTTCAAAGCATTTTGTTAGCTGAGGAACAACTGGCCCCCCTTTATGGGTAGTCTGTATTAAGAGCATTGTCTCAGTGAGTCTGAAACCAATAATGTGATTATAGAAATAAGAATGGAAGACAACTGTACTTGAAGAAAAATAAAAAATGAATAAAATAAAATTAATAATAAATATAGAGTACAATAAAAAAAGAAAGGCTTAGAGATCATTAAAAAGAAAAGAGAGGCCTCAAGATTTCAATTTTCCCCTCAAAGGCTTATAGGCAGAACTACAAACCCTCTAAAGTCTGGATGAACCACACTTGGTTTCAGCTCTGAACCTTCATCTACCTGTGAGATGGAGGGAAATATCTGCAGAATGTCCTTCCTTCCCAATCTGGAGTCAGCGTGCAGGAACAACACACACAATGAGATACCTTCTTAATCTCAAGTGAAGATACTGATTGCTTTTTGATTTACTTTAAATTGAATTCTGATACTCCTATTATGTAGATTCCAAATTCCTAAAAGTGAAACATAATTAATGATATCAGAAAGAGAAATAGCACATTCCATCAAAGAATCTGTGATGACTCAGGATGGAAGAAATCTGTTTTGCTGGCAAACCAGTTTACAGGTGCCTCAAAGTATCATTAAAACAAGTGCTCATCAATGACCAATGGAAAACACATTTGAAGACTAGAACACAAGGGCAGATTCCATTTAAAAGAATGATAAATTCACAGTCAGGCTATATGAAATAAAGTAGCCAAAAGCATAGAGAGATAACCATGTGACAGCTATAGCCTATTCAGTTTGGAATCAGGCTATAGCTATAACATATATCAACATTCATGTGCCTACCTTTCTATCCACAGCCCCATTTGTGAGTGAATTTATTGAGATAAAGTGTTGTATAATGCCAGCCTTCCTATGTATAACCATCCTTTACATAACTACTACCTGCTCACTTATCTGGCATAACACCAAACAACATACCTGGGCCTGCTATTTAGAAAGTGGGCCCTAGTCATACCGTTGGCTCAGGGTGACTCTACCAACATTTAGTTTGTGTCATGGGAGTATGCCCTCATCTTTATGAGATGCAGTTTGCTTCACTGAACAGCATGTGGTATAAAATAAACCTTGTGTAATTTTAGATGGATTAGGTGGATCAGTCATGGCAGGTTTCCCCCTGATGCTTCTTCCCGTAGAATATACATCTGGCCCAGCTGTGGTTGTCGTACTTCGTGAATTTCAATGTTCCATAAAAATCACTTACTTTTTTCCTTATTTACCTGTGGCCATTATGAGTTTTAAAAAGTACATGAAAAGAAACCCTCAAGGAACTTGTGATGCCATTTATAGAGTCCTAGTTTGTGTTTTGGGGTGACCAGATTAGGCATTCATGCAGGCAGCAAAACTCCCAAGGCCCACTTAGATTTTCATATGATTTTGAATACACTTGATTCATAACACTATATATTATACACCTGCTAATTCAGACACATTTTTGTGCACATAAACTGTTTTATTGCTTTCTTTTTTATTTAATGTAGAATCAATGTTTTTTAGTAATTGTCAGATGTCCAGGTTTCAACATTATTAAACCTTCAAACAGTAAAATACATGGAAAAAAGCCCTCAAAGATTAACCCCTCTAAGTTATACCTGCTGGAACACGGGACAAAGGCTACTGGGCTTGTCATCTTTGTTTATGAAGAGAACTGCTATCCTCTAACATGGGACACAGGAAAGAGTTACAAGCCATTAGGGCCTGGGGTCAGTGTGTTTGTCTTCCTTCAAAATGCCTGGGGGATTCATAAGGACTGCAGATAGAAGAATCCTTCCTTTCATCTCAGACTTAATTAAAAGAGTCAAAAGAAGCTCCTGTGGAATAGAAGTGTTTAGAGCAGAGATTTTAAATCCGCATGCTGCAAGAATTTTTAAAACTTGCAATACTTTACTAATTAGTAAATACTTTACTAATTAGTCATACTGACTAATTAGTAATACTTTACTAATTAGTCAGGGGCACTGATCTTTTTCCCTTAGTCTGTCAAATAAAAAAATGACAACAGCCAACACAACAATAACCATCTGGTGTGAATGAATACAAACTATACATATTTTTTGTATCAGGTCAGGAAAAAAATGTATATATTTTTGGTGTGCCACAGAATTTTATAATTGGTTTATATGTGCCATGAGATGAAAACAGTTGAAAATTGCTGGGTTAGGATGATAAAAAACAGAAAATATTCTGCTGTCAAGGGCATGGCATGTGCCCACAGAGATCCTGATCCATCCCTGGTAAGAATGCCACCGATTCTGAGAGAGCACCTGGGAGAGGCTACACATGGTGACCAGATGGGACCCGGGCAACTGTGAGCTTGTGTTGCCTGTTGAAGGCACGAGGTCCCCATCATCCTGAGGGAGGGGGAGAGTTCAGGAACGTATTGGGAGTTATGTTCAAAACACACAGTCCTACCTTCAAAAAACTGCTCTCAGCTGCCATACATTTGGTTGCAATCTTAGACTGATCTCTTTTTGAAAGTCCCCAAATCTCTGGCATCCCTAAAAATCCTGATGTGCTCTGTTACCTCTGCAAGGAATCAGATTCCCAAGGGCAGGGAGGCTCAAAGGAACAGACAACTGCATTATGTCATACAACAGGCAAAAATAAATACACAACTATGATGTGAATATTAAACACCACAAAGAAATAAGTGTCTCAGACTCCGTGACTGTGAGTCGCATGCTAGCAACACCTCATAGAGTCTTAAAAATGGTGATTTTCCCATCAAATTATCCATAATGACTTTGATTAATACTTAAGGACTAAGCAAAATAATGTATGAAAATACTATTCTTTTAAAAAAAACTTCATTAAATACCAAGAATAGTGATCAAATTTAAGATGTTAAATTTAAATAAATCACTTTTGGTCTCTCCTAAGGTCATCTTCACCTTCCATAACAAAAGTGGACAAAGGCCAACTGTTCAGCCCACTGAGGATGCTGAGGGTAGAGTCACACCGACCCTCCTTAGAAGAGCAATGGACCCACATCTTCGCCAGAGGAATCATCTCAAGCCCTTCTGGCTTTTGAAATTCCACAATATTACAGATTCTCTTCACAAACACAGTGATACTAAAAAAAGGAAATATAAAGGTGCATTTATTCATGTCCATGCCATCTAAATCTACTGATTACAGTAATCAGGACCAACTGGAACCTAAACAACAATAACACAGGGACATTCATCCCCTGAATTGTAAATTTTACTTCAGAAGACACTGCATGCTGGCAAGCCAGTTTCCTCCCTGAGAAGCAGCTTCACGCTTCATACTCTCCCTCCAGTATCTTCTGTCTCTCTCAGTTAAGGCCTGGACAGTGTCAGGATGGGGCCATGCCCTGCAAGGTGCTGCCAGTCACCCGCAGGCTAGGGCTGTGTGAGGTCAGGCTGTGGCCTGCTCTGCTCTGCGACCTGCCTCTGCAGCTCCTCCATCATCTGCAGCTGGGCTGACCTCTTCATCTCTAAGGCAAGGGCAGCCCATTTCAGCTTGCTCTCATTGGTCATAAACTTCTCAACTGTGGTTTCAAGGCTTTGGATCCCACCATTTGCCACCTGCAGCTGTTCAAGGAAGTCAAGGTTCTGTTTGCATAAGCTGCTGTTGGCTTTCTCCAATTTTTCCATTCTTTGGTTGTCACTGAGATGAGAGGAAGTGATAAGTTCTTCTTGAAGCATGTGGTATTTAACTTCATATGCTTGTAACTGCTTAGAAATGTCCATCTCAAACACCTCACTGATGGTCTTTTCCATCTGCACCAAGCCCAGGTTGGGCAGTGTGTTTTTTATAAAGTCAACTATGGTTTCTAGGTTTTCATGCTGCAGAATCAAGGGCTTATGGCTTCCCAACAGACTTAAAGCCACTTTAAATATGACCTCTTTTCCCTGAAGAAAGATCATATTGAAGACTCTGGCCACAAAGCCCAGCAGGAACTGGGAGGCAAACACGGTGAGAAACCAGGGGGCAGCTACAGGCTGGGGCCAATCTTGTTCTCCTCCAGGTGATTGTAGAGGTTCCTATGGTAATTGTGAAAAAGCCTCAAGAGCTGGTACATCTGGATCTGTAAAATAATTATGTCTGGCTGATACTGTTTCTGCAGTCCCCTGTCAAACATCAGAAACTTGAGCATGTGAAATGCCTCTTCCTCTCCCATGTGAAGGAGCAAAATGCCTGCTACAAAGCTGAGGTCTTGGCAATATCACACTTCCTGATCTAGAAGTGAGTAGGCTTTCAAAATGTAAAGTGACAGCTGCACCCCTCCTAGCTTGGCTGAGAAGTACGGATGTGTTGGAAAGGTTTGCCCAAGGTTGATAAGAATCGTGTGCTGCTGGGAGGTGGGCTGCTTTGAGTTCTTTGTATGGCATGTCTTTTGACTGCTGTTTACTGGGAAATTGGTGTTTAAGGTGGTATTGCTCTGCTAAGAATTTTCAGATTTCACCCTGGTGATGACATGGTACACCTTGCCCAACAGCTAAATACATTTTTTCCATGTCAAATTAAATTTTAGATCTCTCTGGAGTGCTGAGAATCTTTTCCCACACTATCATTACTTCTTTAAGACAAAGAGTGATTTCTTCATAAGCAAGATTCAGGTGCTTGTTCAGCAAGTCATTTTCAGAAGCTTGGAGCTTCTGATTATCCTTCTCCATTCCAAGCAGCAGTGTTTGCTGTAGGATCGCCTTTTGCCATAATTCTTGAAGCTTGCAAGATGTCTTTTTCTTTTCCTCTGGCACAGTGCCAAAGGGCCCATCTTCATAAACTGGTTCCAAAGGAGATCGTGGGGGAAGCTCTCCCAGCTCTGAATAATCTTCATATCTGCTGGGAGAATCACTCGCTTTCTGTGAGGTGGCCACTCGGAGGAATATCTGCTGCCTCCATGAGTGTCTTTGGATCTTTACAGGGGTGCCATTGGTGTTACCGAGATGGTTGGCTTTGGATTCAAAGTTCTTCCATTCATGAGGTATCTCTGTGCTCACTGCATGATACCTCATAAGTTGCCTCTGTGAGACCCCTGGAGACCCCTGGGCATGCTCTGGAGGCTCCTGGCCATCCACAGGGAGATGACTCAGGGTGTTCACATGCCTCCGGAAGCCCTTCTGGGGTGAGAGCAGGGTGGGCTCCTCTGTGGGATGGCTCTCCAAGTCACAGGACAGGTTGTCTGAGGAGGCCAGGAGCCTGAAACTGCTCTCAGACTCAGACAAGGCCTCCTTCTCACACAAAGACAGCTCTTTGTTGGTGTTGCTTCATGTGCTGGACATGGAGATGTCCAGATCCAGATTGGCAGAATGTTCCTGAAGGCCTCTGGCTTTATTACTCTAAGACAAAATACTTTCTGAACATTCTGTTAAAGATCTCTTTGCTTTGTTTTTCAGCACATCAAGCTTAAATTGAGTGGCACTAGATGCTAATTCACTTCCAATATTCTCTGCAGCAATCTGTGTTGTCTGCTTTATCTCCCCCATATGGGTGTGAACTTTTTGCTTCTCTTCAGATAAACATCTCAGTAAATAAATAATTAATTTATACTCTTGCTGCTCATTTCTTGGTCTCAATTTCTGCACTTCCTCAAAAATCATTGCTTACTCCTGATTAGTCAATGTCGTCAGGTGCTTCTGGAGTTATAGTTTGGTTCTGGAAGAATTCATTCCCTCCACATGCTCACAGAACTTGTGCAGGCCCTGCAATGGGCAGCCCTTGTGCGGCTGGGCTGGTGCCTTGGTCTGCTGCACAGCAGCCACCATGAATGCCTGCTTCAGGGTCATCATGATTTCATCCACCAGAGCTTCATTTGTGCATTGAAACATGTAGCAGATGAAATGAAAGCCTCTGCCTCCTGAGCACTCTGAGCAGATGAACCCAAAGTGGCCCACGTATCTAATGCCCTGAGAGCAAAAGGAAATCTCCTTAAAATTTCTCTCCAATGCTATTTTTTTGGTGTCAGGGCTGAGGTGGTAAGCTTCAGAGTGACCAATCATGAAGAGTGCAGTTCAATTTTCCTCAATATCTGTTGGCTGCACAATATTGTGTTCACTGATGAGGTGGTTCTCAATGTTGCCTTCTTCAAAAGAGCTGAAGAAACTGGCTTTGAAGACTTCCATCTTGAAATTCCCTCTTACAGGCCAAAGAGTGCAGGCCAGGCTACGAGAAGGATTTGTGCATGGACCAGCGGCCCTGCTCCATATTCCTGGCCAACTGCAGCACAGATCGGGCCTGGTCATTGAAGGAAAACCCCCAGCCAGGCTGTTGGTTTTGACAAAGTCTTGGAATTCTTCCGGAATTCTGGGAGAAGAGTCACATTCAGCCTTCCTGCTGCAGCTGATGTGAATGAACTTCTCAGTGCACTCTTCCATCAAGGCTGGTGGAGCCTTCTTGTGTGCCATGGTCACCCTGCCATAGAAGAGCACCTCAAACTTCTTGGTGCTCTTGGTGTCCTCAAACTCCAACTAGCAATGGAGCCTGGCGGACAATCTTCCCAGCCTGGTGGCTGGAGCTGATGATCTCACGCACCTATCTAGAATTCGAGCTCCATAAAAACATGAACCTGGTCTGCCTTGTTCACTGCTTAATCTCTAGTTCCTCAAAAGGTACCTTGTACACCTAGCTGAACAGTGGTGTCATCGGGGGCCTAGCAGCAGCTCCTCACCCTCTGCTCCAGCGGCAAACAGCCCCCAGTGGGCTCCCAAAGCAGCGGGGCTGGGCAAAGTTACTCCCCAGCAGAGGTAGCTGTGGGCTCCTCTCTCCCTGCTCCCTGCACTACCACCCCTGCCCCCACACAGCCCATACAGGTCGCATCCTCCCGACAGCCTGATTCTGAAACAACTTGCAACACTAGTGAAGGATGCAGACAAAAATCTGTTAACATCAGTTTTAGTGGGAGAGTCAGACATTTGTAGAAGACAATACTTGAAATCTCTTTTCCATAGGCCAGTTATGGTATTTTTATAGCCTTTGTTGCATCTGGTGGCACTTTTCGAATGGTGACTAGAGATCCATAGGACCATATACCAAGGAAGTGAGTTTTGTATTTGGAAGAAAATCCTCATGCTTCTACAGAACATAGGTTTGATTGGAGAGCATTAGTTTGTGGGTGAGAAAGGCATGGCAGAATCCTAGATTTGCTCCAAGTCCATCATAATTTGTGTCTTCTATTTAATCTCACTTCAGGTGCTGGCTCCATTGTGGTATACATCACCATTACCTTCACCATCATTGGTTTGTGTCATAAAAGGACATGTGGCCAGATCCTGTAAAGTCAATTTCCAGAGTCACTTGTCCAAAACCTAGTTAGAATCACTGGCAAAAAAGCCTATTTCTTTTTCTAGGTTTATCCAAACTCTCCTTGGGTTTTTCCCCTGTACTTATAGAAGATGTGAAGAGCTAAAAAGGTACATAATTCCAAGTCTAATATTTTGAAACTGACAGAGATAGGTGGTCATTTTAATGTACAAAACTTATCGTGTGGGTTTTTTATCTAAAATACTGAGATTAAAATGGACTTGACTCAAAATGTCCTTGTGATAATAAATGTGGAATGAATTTTTTTAAATTTTATTTATCTATCTTTAGAGGGGAAGGGAAGGAGAGAGAGAGAGAAACATCAATGTACGGTTGCTTCTTGTGGATTCCCTACTGGGAACTGGCCTGCAACCCAGGCATGTGCCCTAACTGGGAATCAAACCACAATCCTTTAGTTTGCAGGCCTGCACTTAATCCACTGAGCTATACCAGCCAGGGCTGGAATGAAATTTTTAAAGAGCAGTAATTTTCATTTATAATACTATGTTAATAAATTAATTATAAATAATGGCATTAGCTGCCACATCAAAACACTGGACATCATAAACATTTATAAAGGGTTTTATTGCCATAGCTGATGTGGCTCAGCATACTGAGCCTCACCTGTGAACTGGAAGGTTGCTGGCACATGCCTGGGTTGCAAGTTAGGTCCCATTTTTGGAGCATTTGTGAGGTGACCAATCAATGTTTCTCCCACATATTTATGGTGCTCTTCCTTTCTTTCTCCCTCAATTACCCTCTCTCTAAAATAAATAACCACAATCTTTTTTTAAAAAAATGGATTTTATTCATAATTTATTATGAGAATCACTGTTTTATTGTCTAAAAAACCTTCAAAAGACATAGCATGTGACTTTTTATATAACAGTTTTTAATTTGCATTTCTCTAATAATTAGTGACATTGAGAATATTTTCTTATGTCTATTAACCTTTTATGCCCTCTTTGCAGAAGTGTCTATTCAGGTTCTTTTCCTCATTTCCAAATTGGGTTGCTTGTGTTTTCATGTTGATTTTCTACATTCTTTATAAATTTTGAATGTCAAACCCTTATCAGATGAATGGCAAATTCCATTATTTTCCTTTTCCAACCATGGTGATGTGATCATGGGCCACTCTGTACATTTCACCTTATAGACACCCAGTCACTGAGGGAATAGAGGATAAACTGTGAGGGAGGGCAACACTTGCTGGCCTTCCTACTTCCCCCAGAGGCATCACATTTCTCTGAGAGACTATAAATGATTTCTCTTTAAAGCCTATGGTGATCTCTTATACATCCACATGTTCCCATTTTTTTTGTGTATTCTTTGCCCAGACACGATGAGAATAAGGTCAAGTTGCCATCTGGATATTAACTTGGTCTATACCCACATGCCATGTAAGGAAGTGATCCCAGGAGACAGACAAAACATATGAGGTTGGGGATTGAAGCACAGTGGTAGGGAAGAGTTATGGAAGGATTCCCCCAAAATGAGGTCCTAGTACCTTTACACTCAAAGCCACTGTGACAATGACCTCATACACTCTCTCCAGTGTTATTCTATGGTTTTTAAAATGGTTTGAAGACAAAGTGTACTAATTATTATTTAAATTTTTGGCAGACTTCACCTATAAGCCATCTGGTCCTTGGATTTTGTTTTTTGGGATTTTTGATTATGGCTTCACTTTCACTACTGGGAATTGTTTTATAGACTTTAACTGTTTCTTACTAGTTGAGCCTTGGGAGGCTCTATGTTATTGAGGAAACTCCATTTTATCTAGATTGTCAAATGTGTTCATATATAATTGTTCATAATGTTTTTTCATGATTTTTTAAACCTGTGGCATCCTTTAATATTTTCCTTTTCATTTTATAGCTATTTTATTGATTATGCTATTACAGTTGTCCCATTTTCTCTCCCTATTATTCCCCTCCTCCCTGTACCCTACCTCACACCAGCATTACCCCACCTTAGTTCATGTTCATGGGTCATACATGTAAGTTCTTTGGCTTTTCCTTTTCTTAATACTATTATTAACCTCTCCCTGTCTACTTTGTACCTACCACTTATGCTTCTTATTGCCTGTACCTTACCCCCTTCCTACTCCCCACCCACTCCCTAATGATTACCCTCAATGTAATCTCTATTTCTGTGAATACATTCCTATTCTAGTTTGCTTAGTTTTTTGTTTTTCTTTTGAGGTTCAATTCTTGTTACTTTTGAGTGTATCATTTTACTGTGAATATGTTTTGATCTTTTTCTCACATCAGTCCCTTTAACATTTCATATAAAAAGGGCTTGGTGATGATGACCTACTTTAACTTGACCTCATCTGGGCAGCACTTTATCTGCCCTTCCATTCTAAATGATAGTTTTGCTGGATAGAGTAATCTAGCTTGTAGGTCCTTGTCTTTCATGACTTTGAATACTTCTTTCCAGCCCCTTCTTGCCTGCATGGTTTCTTTTAAGAAATCAAATGATAGTTTTATGGGAACTCCTTCATAGGTAACTGTCTCTTTTTCTCTTGGTTCTTTTAAGATTCTCTCTTTATCTTTGATCTAGGGTAATGTAATTATAATGTGCCTTAGTGTGTGCTTCCTTGGGTCCAAATTCCTTGGGATTATCTGAGCTTACTGGACTTCCTGGAAGTCTATTTCCTTTGCCAGATTAGGGAAGTTCTCCTTCATTATGTATTCAAATAAATGTTCAATTTCTTGCTCTTCCTCTTCTCCTTTCAGCACCCCTATGATTCAGATGTTGGAATGTTTAAAATTGTCCCAAGATTCCTAAGCTTGTCCTCATTTTTTTGAATTCTCGTTTCTTCATTCTGTTCTAGTTGAATGTTTATTTCTCCCTTTTGTTCCAAATTATTGATTTGAGTCCTGGTTTCCTTCCTGTCACTGTTGGTTCCCTGTACATTTTCCTTTATTTTGCTTTGCATACCCTTTACTTCTCCCTTTATTGTGTGGCCATACTCAACCATTTGTGTGAGAATCCTTATTATCAGTGTTTTGAACTGTGCATCTGACAGGTTGTCCCTCTCTTCATCACTTAGTTGTACTTTTTCTGGAGCATTGATCTGTTCTTTCATTTGGGTTGTATTTTTTTGTCTCAGCATGCCTGTTAGGTAGTAGGGGATGGACCCTTTGGTATTTTCCTGGGTCGGGGGACAACCAGGGTCACTGCATGTAGGACCTGTATGTTGGGAAGAGGTCTGAGAGGGACCATTGCCACTTGCCTGACTCTTGGCTTCTTTCATTTACTTCTTCTGTTATCCAGAAGCTAATTGGACCTTTCTGGTGCTGATTCCTGCATGGGTGTTTTTTCGTACATTCTAGGACCCTGTGGGTCTTTCCAGTGGAACCTCCTGTGAGTCTGAGAGTTTATCCCACCACAACAACCACCACAGGTTTTTGCAATTAGAGGTTTTGAGGCTTTATTTCCCCATGCTGGAAACCTGGGTTGTGTGGTCTGCCTCTCTCCTCAGGTGTTCCTCCCCATTTATCCAATGCAAACGTGGGACCACCATCTCCACCACCTGCCACCTCAACCGCCACCAACCACTGCCTCGCCTGCCCTGGTACAGCAGCCAATGCCTTGATGCAAGTACTCTCCACTGCAGCTGCTGGTCTTTGCCCCTCCTCCCTGTGTGGGAGGGGCCAGAGAGGGAACAATGAAGTTCACTTGCTTGGATCTAGCCCACTTTCCAAGGAACCCTCATGTGAGACTAGAAGTTTCTCCTACTGTGGCAAACCCCACAGTACTCCACAGTCAGCTCTGAGTCTCAGTTTGCCATTCATCCACCCTGGCCCACATGGTCCGCTTTCACAACCATTTTCTCTAGGACCGCACTGCCCACACTTTACAAAGCATCATTATCTGTCCTCTCCATCTGCCTGACTTACCAGTCTGGTTGGTCTGGTTCATTGTTTCTTTAATTCCTTGGTTGTTGGAGTTCCATGCAGTTTGATTTTGTGGCACTTCTGGTTGTTTATCGATTTTAGTTTGGTTGTTATTCTCCTTTTGGTTGTTCAAGGAAGCAAAGGCTTTCTACCTACAGCTCCATCTTGGCCGGAACATGCATCTGGTTCTGAGTTCTTTATTTTTAAGGTTTGATTTCTTTGTTTTTAGAGGGTAATGAAGGGAGAAAGAGAAGGAGAGAAAACTCAATGTGTGGTTGCCTCTCACACCCCCTCCCCGAGTGGGGATCTGACCTACAAGGCACACATAATTATTCTTTTGAGTTTTAAACCTACCTAGTGTCAGGTTATTCATGGTCTCTCAGTGCTCCTTCATAGCCTCTTGCTTCATTGTTAGTATAAGGATTTCTCAGAAGTTCATTGGCCACATAAACGCTTGTCTATTTCTGTGTTATTGGCTCAAATTCTTTCCCTGTAGTGCACTGTCTTGCCAACTAAATTGTCCAACTACCCCTTTGCTGAATCTAAAATGTTCATAATGAGGGTATGAAAACTTGATTTACTGCAGAAGGAAGAACAATCAACATTCTTACTTGAAATTTTAAGTTATTATAATGTGTTTTTTTTACACAGTGTCCCCAAATTGGAAAAGGATGACATCTTACAGATCATTTTGTTTCATGTCAGGGGCAGATCAAGCCTCAGTATCTTAGAGGGAATGTGGAGAGATGTGTTTTAGAGAGTTGTCAGTTCTGACCTGAAGGAGCTTGAGCAGCCATTCAAATCCATAACCTTCTGTATTCTAGTTTCTATACCAAGAGTGTTTCTTGCAGACTGACTGGGACAAAACTCTTAAGACAGACTTCCTACAGGAAGATCTGTTGTTCCCTCGCTAAAAAAATACCCTGTAGGAAATAATTGTATGTATTTTTTCAAACCAGTAAACACAAATTGTACATTTCTAGCTCAGGCTATTTTTATTTTAAAAATCTCCATTTCTCCACCCATGTCCATAAGGAACTCAGAGCTTCTGGGAGATGTTGACACCATCATACTTTTGGTGTGGTTTGTAGGGATGCTACCTGCATTATGTCTCTTTACTACTTACTTATTGTGAAGATAACACCAGCTTATATGTGAACAAAACTTTCACTTTGTGGGCTACCCAGGAGGCATTAGAATGGGGTGTCCCATGTATCTGCAGTCCTTACCATTCATTGTAGAACATTAGTGTACATGACTACCTAGTTGTTCAATTCTCTGGCATTTAATACCACACAGTGTATCATGGACCAGCTTTGCACTGGGTGATTATTGGCTTTCTCAATAGCACAAGGTGACCCTGTCTACCTTTAGATTCTATCTGGGAATACTCATCATCCCTTTGAGCCTCAGTTTGCCTCTCTGAAAGTGGGTAATTAAATAAAGTTTGTGTAATTTTTAGTGGGATTAATTGTATCAGCTATAGCTAGTGCATACCTGGTGCTTTTTTGTGTATAATATACTAATGGAAATACTGTGGTCCTTCATGTTTGTAACTTTCCATTTTCTCATGAGAAGTTCTCTTCCTTTTTCCTCACTGGCCCATGGTCATTCAGACTTTGGAAAAATACTTGAAAAGCAACCTGTTAACAAATTATATATGCTAATTTTCTCATCATGGATTTTGTCCTTGTTGTGGCTGGATTAAGAATCTCTGGGTGCTGTAGGGAACCCCCAGACTCACTCAGATATTTGGTAAAATGTAGCATAGAGTTTATTCATTCAATGATATATATATGTATACAGTTGAATAAATAAACTCCATATGTACATGTAGTTGATATAGAACCATATATATGTGTGTGCGTATATATATATGTGTGTGCGTATATATATATGTGTGTGCGTGTGTGCATATATATGTGTGATTCATTATGCTAGCTGCAAATGCTTTCTGTGACACAGTATAACTTATGAAGAAATTGTTGACAATTCCAGAGCTCCAGTTTTAGTAGAAACATAGGAAAAATAGGCATCATGTGGTTCTCTTCTCCATGTAGCACAGATGGTATCTTTGGAGGCTTCTATGTATCTGGAGGTATGTTCCCAACACTGCCCATAATGATGGATCACAGGAACATTTAACAATGTGATTAAGCTTTGACTTTAGAAATGCATCATGTTACCACAGAGCATGTGTTGGAAAGAGAAGTCTTGCATTGTGAGTGAGGATGTCCTAGTCAAAGTCTAGATTTTTTCCAAGCCTATCTTATGGGGTGCACTGTTTTTATCCTTTTCAGTGCAGCTGATGGCTTTCTTCTTATGCATTTCACACACAAATTCTTCAATACCAGCATGCACCAACCAATTTGTGAGGGCAGAGTCTCTGAAGTTTAGCTCCACAAAGACAATTGTACAAAACATGAGGTCCCTGAGAACACTTCTCTTTTCTTCACATTTTCTGCACTCTTTGATTTTTTCTGCTACAGTTTAAGAAAGATACTGAAAAATAATGTGGCCAAAAATTTTATGTTAGAATTTTGAAACTGCCACAGAGTACAAAATTTGCATTTTGCCTTTCTTCTCTAATAGTGGGATTTTTAAAAGCACTTGACTTATAGGGCTGTTTTGAGAGTTAAATGTGGAATAAAATGGTTAGATAACAATAGTTTTATTTTAAAGTACTGAGTTTTAAAAATGTTACTAAGATAATAATGGCCAGAATTGTGGGAAACTAGAATCAGCTATATAAAAAATTCAAAAATAATTGCTATTACCACAGACTGTGCTTTCTGGGAAACCCCATAATTGTAAATAAAATAGGTGAAGGAGCATAACGTGAAAAGAATTTCTCAGGCTTTTTTCCCATTCATATACTGATGGACTCTGCCTACAAATCTTGGCTAATGTAAATCACATGGCAATAAATAGGGGTGCTACCAAAGAGCACTTTGGGTTCTGCTGCCCACTGTCTCTCTCTAGAAACAAAAATTTCAGAGGCAAAGTCCACTTTTCAAAAGCAGATACTGAATCCGATCAAGTCACAGCTTTAATCACCTAAGTCCATCAATTAAGGCTAAACTCTAACACGTGAGTTGTCCTATGTTTCCCCTCTTAGTTTCTTTTTTATTGTTGTTCAAGAACAGTTTTCTGCCATTCCCCCAATGCCTCCCCACCAGCCCAGACCACCCCACCTCCTTCCCCTTTCGAACCCCCTTGCTATTGTCCATGTGTGCTTTATCATTATTCCTGTAAACCCTTCGCCATTTTCCCCATTATCCCCTTCCCTCTCCCCTCTGTTCACTGTGAGCCTGTTCTCAATTTCAGTGTCTGTGGTTATATTTTCTTTGCTTGTTCATTTTGTTTATTAGGTTCCTGTTAAGGGTGAGATCATATGGTATTTGCCACTCACCGCCTGGCTTATTTTACTAAGCATAATGCTCTCCAGTTCCACCCATGCTGTTACAAACAGTAGGAGCTCCTTCTTTCTTTTTTTTTTAATTTTTATTTTATTTTTTTATTGTTTTTCAGTACAGTTTTCTTTTACTCCCATCCCAGACCACCCAGTGCTCCCCACCTCCCTCCCCTTTCCACCCCCCTTAGTTTTTGTCCATGTGTCCTTTATACTTGTTCCTATAATCCCCTCCCTTTTTCCCTGAAATCCCGCCCTCTCCCCTCTGGATACTATCATCCCCTTTTCTATTTCAATGTCTTTGGCTATATTTTGCTTGCTTGTTTGTTTAGTTGCTTAGGTTCCTGTTAAAGGTGAGATCATATGGAATTTGTCCTTTACTGCCTGGCTTATTTCACTTAGCATAATGCTTTCCAGTTCCATCCATGCTGTTGCATAGGGTAGGAGCTCCTTTTTTCTTTCTGCCACATAGAA
>PVKM010018847.1:0-24698 GCA_004027735.1 Carollia perspicillata | reverse complement strand
TCTAGTCCCCCCACCCCTTCTGACAGCTGTTAGTTGGTTCCACGCCTCTGTTTCTATTTTGTTTGTCAGTTTATTTTGTTCTTTAGATTCCACATAAGTGAGATCATATGGTATTTATCCTTCTCTGACTGGTTTATTTCACTTAGGATAAAATCTCCAGATCTATCTATGCTGTTGCAAATGCTAAAAGTTCTTTCCTTTTTATGGTTGCATAGTGCTTCGTTGTGTGAGTGTACCACAGCTTTTTCATCCACTCACGTGCTAATGTGCACTTGAGTGGTATAATTCTCATTCAATCTCCTGCATCTTTGGTTGGAGAGTTCCAGCTTCTACTTTTTGCTTGTTTGCTTTTTGAGCTTCATTTTTTATTTTTGATTTAATCTTGATTGTGTTTTTTTTTTCAGTACCATTTAGTCCCCTTATACTCCCTCACCCCACAATCACCAAGTTTTTGGATCTGTAAGTCTTTCGAGGCATTTTCTTCCAATAAAGACTAGTTCCATCAACATTTAGAATCTGATATTTTTGATAGCTGTCATCACAAATCAATTATTTTAACATAGGAGAGAAATGGCTTTACAGCTTCATATTCTGCACTAAAATGTCACCATTTACATAAACATTTGGTGAAAATATAATAGTTTTTTAAGCCATTGCTTATGTGACTACAACTTATACAGATTTTTATTAAAATGTTCATATATTGCTAAGACTTTCTTTTAAATTATGTACAAATTCTTCCTGAGTGTTTCATAATATTAATGTATTGTGAAAATCAGTTTTGAATTAATGCTACACGTATAGAACAATCGCATCTTTGTAGAATGAGGTATTGTTCCATACCTGCTAATTCAATATAAAACACAAGGAAGAAGGAATTTTGGCAGCAGAGACTGTAGTCTTTTACAAATGTATTATAAATGCAGGTTGCAATAAAACAGAATAATTATGATAATATTTTAATAATTTCACTTTCATCACCTAAGTCTGTCTGAGGCTTTTTTGAAGCAGTCATACCCCTTACCGTGCTTTCCCCTGTCCAGTGAAGCTCTCACTCTCAGGCCCAATAGCTCTCCCTAAGCGGGGTCGCCCAAGGGCTCCATTTTTCAGATTCAGGTTTTGAAAATCATAGTCCAAGATCTCATGCTCTTCTTGAGTGCACTTTTATTAAATTTATATTCACATTTCCAAGTACTTTTATATGTACAGAAAAAATCTAATATCTACATGTTTTATCTTAAATTACATAGTCACTTCATATTTTACATCTCTTCCAGACATCTATTGTAAAATTTTTTAAGATTTTTATTGATTTATTTTTAGAGAGAGGGGAATGGAGGGAGAAAAAGAGGGAAACATCAATGTGCGGATGCCTCTCACGCACCCCTTACCAGGGACCTGGCCCAAAGCCCAGGCATGTGCCCTGACTGGGAATTGAATCGGCGACCCTTTGGTTCACCAGCTGGCACTCAATCCACAGAGCCACACCAGCCAGGGCCAGACATCTATTTTAAATTTCTTAACCCCTTCCTTACACATTATCCTATTATATCTTCATGTCATGCTCAAAAAAGAAAGCAAATTTGAGATCTCAGAATACTTTATCTGTAGAATTAGTTTTAATAGTGAGTAATAATGGGCTTAAACAGGAATTTGTTGGATCAACTAAACAGACACAAAACTATAAAGAATAGACTAATAATGTGTCAGCTAACTAAAGGAGCTTTGGCCGAAATTTTTTTAGTCAATCCTGAGCCACATGGTTTTCATATGTAAGGTATCCATATGGTCCAAGAGAGCTGCTGGAGCATCACCCATTACATGTGCTATCTGCAGCAGCAAAGATGAAGGGAAGAAAAAATAAACACTTTGCTCACCTTAATTAATGCATATGCATGTACATATATTCATAATTTTCATACAACATACAATGGACAGATATGAAGAAGGTTGAGACAAGATGTGGTCTGTTGTACTTACACATTATCTTCAGTATAATATTTATGACTGAATTATATTTCATAATCATGTAATTTTGGCCACTATCGGCATAAATGTGTTTTATTGTACTTGTTTATTTTTAGTTTTTCCATCAAATTTACCTTTTCATTTAAAATGATTAAATAAGTTAACTGCTGTTTTCATGTCATTAAAGATGGCAAATAGAACAATAGTCATATATTCTTAAAGTTTTAAAATGTTTTCTCACAAAGTGGGCTATTTTTAATTTTTAACAGTCACTAAATATTTCTTACAATTTGTTTATTTAAATATTCATTTCTATTTACTTCAATTTGAATTATTTTCATTTTCCTAGAAAATCCAACATAGTAATGCAATATTCACACTTATTAGCTTGCAGCTTGTCAACTTTTCTTCTATATTTTTTAATTTTATGGCTAGATTTATTCCTTGTGTCTAAATACTGATTGTAGTATTTTTGTCCCTTTTCTATACTTTGACTAAGAAGTACTGTATCAAGATTGTTATTCTCTCAAGAACCAAATCTGAATGTTTATCAAATAACTGCTTTTCTCTTTTTTAATTAATGTCTCTACTTTCATATTTATCTTTATTAATTAGTATTTGCTATATTATTTTCAAAAATAGTTGAACGTTTTATTCATTTAAAATGTCACTTGCTGACTAATGCAAGTGTTTAAAATGATGCATTTTCTTCATAAATCTGTTGCAGTATAAATCCTCTGAAGGACTTACCATGTGTTATTTTTGAGGCATGAACATTGTATTGTAAATTATCTTGTCTTCAAGGAAACCATACATAATATAAGTACAGGTTTACTGTCTGCATACTGCTTAGATGGATCTGTTTTGCAGGCACTATAAGACATACAAATAATATTAATTTACACTAATTTACATTTTTATTCCTTTTTTACACATACAAAGATTTTCCAAGCAATATTTTCATGAAAATATGCCCTTGAGAGGTAAAGATAGTAAAATCTTATTCAAGCATGTTGTTTATACATATAAATACTAAAAAAGTAAACTATTCTACAAATTAAGACAACTAACTATTTTCTTCTTTATGTAGTATAAAGTCATTTATCCTAAAAATAAAATGTAATAGCCCTTTTAAACTGCCCTACATTCAGTGTAGTTCTCAGACTTTGGAATCAAAAACACAATTTGTCTACCAATGCAATCTTTCCTAAAACCTTTGCGTGTTACTCAAATTTAGTCAGTCGGTCACTTTTTATTACTTTTAAAAAGCATAGGCAACTTCCCAAGATATATTTTCAAAATCACTTTATTCTTTCCTAATGGGGAAGGTCCACTTAGGACAGTAGAAGGATTCATAAATATAACAGGTTACATATCATACCTGAGCAAGAGTGGTAAGAGAGAATTTATTGAAAAATTATTCTTAGATCCTTCACCTTCAACTGATTAAATTCTTCAGCATTTACAAGGTCTCTGCAGCAGACTCATTACCATTTTGTTTTACTTAGACAAGTGTGCATTTTAAAGGAACCCTGTTGGAAGTAGCTGGCCAGAAGCCCACCCCTGCTTTTGTCTAGCCACGGTGTCCTTCATTGCATATCAATGGCCCCGTTTCTCATTTTCCCTTGTCATGCAAAGCTTAGCCCAGCACAAAGCTTTTTTTTTAATTAACCGAAGACGAACACTGGGTCAGTTTATCCCGACCTGAAAGGAGAGAAGAAGCGAGTTCAACAAGCAGCAAGGCCGTCCGAAGCACAGTTCGGAGCAAGAGCGAACTCAGAGGCATGCTCCGCTCATCGCCTCACATTCTCTTTCAATGTTAATAGTAAAGAAAGAGGCTTTCCCACTTTTAATTCTAATTTCGTTCATTTTCATGTTCATGTTCATGTTTCATTTTACTAAACATATGTAAATAAAATGAAATCTTTATCCATAGGCAATCTGCAGGTAATAGGAAAAGATACAATTGACCGATGTATTGATATGGGTAAAGTGCATGGCAAAGAACATGTTTTTGCTGCTTTTTTTGAAAAGTGACACTGCTCATATCACTCTAAAGTGACACTGCATAATGTGAGACACATATGTAATTCATTTTCTTCAAGGAGCCACATTAAAAACAATTTAAGAGAAGCAGGTGAAATCCATTTTATCACTATAAGTTATTTAACCCCAAATATCCAAAATATTATTTCAAAGGTAATCACTATAAAATGATTCATGGGGTATATTACATTTTTTCATATAAAGATTTTCAAATGGAATATGCCTTTTATACTCGGTGACATATTTCAATTTGTAGTAGCCATACCTCTGTCAAGAGCAGCAACCACAACAATAACAAAAAACCCAAAATCATATGGAATACTTTTGTAAGAATTCATTTCAACCAATAACTGAAGACATACATGGAAGTGAGATCTCAAGGGATTGAGAAAATGCTCTGGAGAATGGCATTTTTGCAGTTCTTTTTATACCTTTAGAATCAAAGTGTTACAGAACAGGGCCAAGTGGGGTATGATATACTATTACCAAAAGGACCCCCACTAGGTTCACATGGTCCACCGCCAGAGGAAAGACATCTCTCAATGCCAGATATTTGTGAAAAGGAAAGGAAATGTTTATTTAAAGCTGTACAGACTTAAAATAGTGACTTAATGCCTTCATTAAAATATCAAAGTCCTTTAGGATACCCACAGACCCACACAATCCTTCCTTCTTCCCCTGCCCTCATCTGGGGTACCGCATCTCAGGAAAAGAAGAAGTCCGTGATTCAGGTTCCTGGCACCATCAGCTGTGTCATTGTCAGGATCTTCAGTTAATCCAAAGCCATGTGGCACCTCCTCACGGCCCACCAACAAAAGTCCTTGCACCTTTTTTCCAGGCAAACTCTCTCCTGCTTCCTAGGCCATGTGGCCAAAGGGAGTACCCCAAAGTCGTGTGGTTTTCTTCTACCAAAGCTGCAGGGGTCCCCATTCTGCCAAAAGCACATGGTTCTTCCTTCAATGGCTGCCATGTCTGGATTTAAATCCCCATGCCAACCTTCCTCTGGACCCCAGTTTCCTACTCCTCCCACATTCGGTTACACCTGCCAGCATTCCAGGTTTATTGGGCTGACATAATAAGTCTGGGCAGGTGTGTCCCATGGCATGGAACCAATCATCTCAAAGCTCTCATGCAGATGCTGTAACCAGGGGGAACTGCCCCTCATTTACATCTCGGGTGAAAATCACTTCCATCCCCCGGCTCAAAGCATGGCCACAGCTATCTAACATATCTGTGCAACTAGTTAAAGGTTATAGATATGTTAAATGACCATGCCAGAGGTTAGCTGCAAAGCTGTTGCTATGCAAAACAGCTCTCCGTGTTCCTGCTCCGTGTGTCCCTTCCCCCAACTCACACCTGTAGGGGGAAGGGGTGAGGACATCCTTTATATCTTTCTAATATTTCCTGGACACTCTGAGTTCTGGACCTCATTCCAAATCCCTTTTTTTGGGCCCCCCTCTTGGCTGCACCCTGTATCAAAAGGAGAAAATATAAGGAAGGTTATGTGCAATTTACTACTGGTAGATTAAGGAGGTGAGAAAAAGTAAAGAGGGGAAATCTCCAGGGTGGCATAAAAAGTAAAATGGAGAGATACATATACTTCTTTTGCATCGATGAGTATAAGATAGTTAACGTTTAACATTTACACTGAATAGAGATGGTTAGCAGGCAACGAGGGAACAGTGAAAAGTTTTGTGGTCATTGTGCTCTGGCCTGTGGTTATGCCTCCCAGGGGTCTGGAAAAGACAGTTCCTGACATTCCAACTACATGTTATTTTAGATGCATAAGAACAATGGGCAGGGCTCCCTTGAAGTAAAGATTAACCTTTTACTAAGGAACAAACTGGGCTGGGACTTGACTATCCACCATAACTTGCTGGGTTAGGAATTTAGAATCAGATCACTGCATGTAGTTACTTTGCCTCGCTGAGCTTGGCAGGCCTGTCTTAGAGCCTCCTGAGTTTATTAAAGTCTCTTATGTAACCTTTTTGTTATTCACACTTCAAATGCTCAAATACAGTAAGGGGTTCCTGTATTAGATAGTTCAGGTCTAGAAAAATAGATCATTACAATGATGACTAAAAATAAGCTTCTGATGTTCTTTTGGATAATCATCCAGGCATTCAAACATTTAGTATATAGCCATTGATTTCTACATCAAAATCCACATGACCAAAATAAAGTTGAGCATCTACCAGTTAGATTATGTGACTGCATTTTTCCTCCTATTTCTAAATATTGTGTTTTAACAAAAACCAAAACAGAAACACCAAAGCATGGTGCCAACATTGACACTGCTGGTTTCCACTGTGATGTCTAGTTAGTTCAGTTGTTGAGTGGATATAATTTATCTGAGAAATAAATTCTTTCAAAGATCTGTGTTTCAAGGTCTAGTTAACTCCACTACAAATGACTAGAATTTACACAAATGACTTGAGTCTCTGAGCCTCAGAAAAAGTGATAAACATAATGGTGACTTCACAGGTAATCTATGAATCATAGGCAGAATCTTAACCCGTCTGCCAAACCCCCAAGAAAACATGGTCTGATGCCTGGGCAATGTGAATGGGACAACCCACGCCCCTGACCATGTCTTAATATACAGCAGAGCTAACTGTAAGAGAAGGAAATTATGCTACATAACTGACCTAATTGTTTGAGACCTCAAAAGCAGTGATATTTTTCCTGGCACTGGCAAGAATAGTCTGAGAGATTCAAAGTGGGAAATGGATTCAATGTGCTGTTAGTGCTCTGAAGATGTAGTCATGTACTTGAGAAGGGATGTAGGTGGCCTTGGAGATGATAAGGAAGATACATGACTGTCATAAAAAAGGTGGGAAGTGGGTTTTACTTCTTCAAGCAACTGGATTCTGTCAACAATCTTAATGACCTCAAAAACAGACATTTCCCCAAAGCCTCCAGATACTAGCTTTGCGCCCCGTCATCTTGATTTGGTCCAATGAGACCCTGAGCAGATAATGCAATGAGCCATGCCTGTCTTCTGACATACAGAACTATGAGATAATTAATTGCTATTGTTTTAAGCCACTAAATTGTGGTAATTTGCAATGGCACCAAGAAAATATTAATGCACTTTGGGAGAATATCTTGCAACTTGTAAAATGTTTTATGACTTTTAAATACTATAATTAGAATTCAAAATACATTAAATTCTCTTTTTAAACTCCACGAATAAACAAACTTTGCATGTTCTAAATCAAATACAGGTTTCCTAAATACTCCTAGAAGTTTGCTGATCTATCCTTCTTATAAACATGAAGTAAATGAGATTATTAATAAGCAAATGAAACCTCATCATCCCTACCTAAATAACCAAAATATTATATTCCTGTTAATATAATGTTTTATATTATATTGTTTCCTGTTAATTCTCTACCTAATAACCAAAATATTATATTATTATTATTATAATGTTTTATATTAACAGGAATATAATACACATGTATATGTATATGTATTATACACACACACATATCTTTGTGTGTTTATTTTTATCCCCTATAGAAAAGAATGGAGTAAGGTAATTCTTTTAAATAATGTGAGGTAATGATGTGAAATATACTGGTAATGAGATTATAAAAACAGTATTAAAAATTAAAGGAAAGAAAGAATAGTGAGTTTTCTATTTTTCTGTCATTGCCATACTATCTTAACATTAAAGATCTTTTTATCAGGTGATGTAAATCCTCCAGCATTTTTTTTTCTTTTTCTCTTTAATATTTGTCTTCACAGAAGAGTGTGATGTATTTGTTATTTTATTTTATTCTACTTTATTTTTATCATTGTCGCTATTACAAATGTCCCATTTCCCCAACACCACTTTGCCCACCTCCAGCCAGCCCCTGAACCCCACTTCCCTCTGGCCATCACCACACTGTTGTCTGTGTCTATGGGTTGTGCATATATTTTCTCTGGCCAATCCACTCACCTTCTTTCATACAGTCCCCTCCAACCCCTCCCCTTGGTCAGCTGTCTGTCTGTTCCATGTATCCATGCCTCTGTTTCTATTTTATTCATCGGTTTCTTTTGCTCATTAGATTAAACATATAAGTGAGATCCTATCGTACTTGTCTTTCTCTGACTGGCTTATTTCACTTAGCATAATAATCTCCAGGTCCATACGTGCTGTCACAAAACACAAGAATTCCTTCTTTTTTTATAGCTATGTAGTATACCATTGTGTAAGTGTCCATGGCTTTTTTATCCACTCATCTTCTGATGGGCATTTGGTCTGTTTCCAGATCTTGGCAATTGTGAACTTTCCCTAATGATCCTGGTTCTATCCATTTCTATATGAATTTTAGAGTTAACTTGTCACTTTTTTAAAGCTAAGCTAGGATTTGATTAATATTTTATTAAAGATAGGGAATTATTTGAGGAGAAATGCCATATTTTATTGCTGGTTTTCAAACATATAAAGATGGAATGATTATCTATCCATTTATTTAGGTATGTTTTTCTCTGTGCTATTTTGTAGATTTTTTACTACAGAATATAGATAAATTTTCTAGAAAATATAGATATTTTTAGAAATATAGATATATTTGTAGATATATATATATATTTTGTAGAAATGTAGATATATTTTCTACAAAATGTAGAAAATACAGTGAAACCATGGCCTAATATATACGTCTTCCAATGGTGTTATGGAATGTAAACAGACTAGAAAAACAACCTTCTAGAGAATTACAGAACTTGAGACACTCACATGCTTATTATTCTTTCTGTTAATAAAAATGCACAAATAATAATCTGGTCCTCTGTGTATTTGGTGACTTTGCACTGAGGGAGAGAAAAGTCAAAGGAGTATTGCAGAATTCCAATATTATAATTATCTATTCTTTCTTCCCAAGAATGGAGATTACACACACACACACACACACACACACACCTCACACATGTACACGTATAGAGATGCATATACATGTATATGTGTGTATATATGTAAATGTAATCTGTCAAGAAAGTATCCAGCCATCTAATGTGAAAAATACAGAGATTTATTAAAGAAGTTACAAGATACAAGAAACATTGTACATAGGACAACGATGCCTCAGTCCCCTTCAAATTAGGCAACTTGGAACCTCACACATTTCTCCCAGTTGCCATCAACTGCTCTGTCATATATTCCTGAATTTCACTGAGTCTGAAATCTCTTCCCTTTCAAGGTGATTTTAATTTTGGGAAAAGCCAGAAGTTGCAGAGTTCAAAATCTGGGCTGTAGCGGGGCTGGGTTACCTGAGCGATTTGATGTTTTGCAAAAAAACTCTGTGCGAGACATGATGCAGGATCGGGCATGTTGTCACAATGAAGCTGCTAATCACCAATTGCCCATAGCTGCAACCTCTGTGTCTAAAATTTTTCCACAGAGCTAAGTTCAAGCTTATCACTAAGCTTGATGAAGGTATCCGTTGTCCTACTAGCTCAGTCATTTCGAATGTGATGGCCACACAGCACACATGCTCATTGAAGGCATCTACCGCCCCCACTGATGAGTACAGTGAAGTCATCATTGTTCACACATGCACATTCCAGTCCACTCTCCTTGGCTGCCAGTTTATATTGATGTCCTGCAAACTGTTCTCATTATGTTAACAATGGCTGGACTTTTACCAGACAGGTGTGCATGCTTGTTCTCTCTCTCTCACTGTAGATTATATATACACACACACATTATGGATATATATATACCTATACATATATAGTTATAGTAGGTATAGATATAGTAGCTGTAGATATAGGTATATATTCTATATATACATACACTTATCTATGTGTGTATATAAAGAATATATATGCCTGCATATACATATATACATATATTCTATATATATGAGGACTATATATATCCCTTAGATCAGTAACCTGTTTAGATCACCCTGCATAATAATTATCTTTTCATGTGTACAATAATGTTTCTGAAATAGGTCAAGTCAATTTTGAAACCAAAAGCATATTGTAAACTAGGTCAATACTTTACCCCTTAGGCTATCTCTTTATTGAACTACACTTAAGACTTCCAATCAAACTCACCAATAAAGATAATTTGCTGACATGACCTGGTAGAATTACTCAAACAACCCACTGCAAATGTTAGAAGGTGCTGTATATAAAACAAATATGAGCTCAAATCTGTTATTAAATTTCTATTAGAAGATTTAAGTAAAACAATTAAAGGGAAAATTTTCACTTTTTAGCCACAAAGAAATAAAATTGAATACACATTTTTCTCAGAAGGAAATATGAATAAGATAGTAGGCTGAGTACATAAAAATCACCTAAGGTGCTTTTAAAAATACACATTTCTATCTATGTTCATTCTTCCCAGTCTGATTTAGTGAATCTGGGCAGATATGATATATTTTTAAAATGCCCCAGGTCACTTTTTATGCAGCTTGATAAGGAAACTACTATTTTTCAAGTTATGCAATATTATCACCACTATAGAGCATAAGAAATTAGGTAGAATGATTTAAAACCCTCACAATTGCCCGTTCTCAGCAGGTTTTGCCATTTTGTCTAATTACATTCAGGTTTTCCTCTTTAGCAACTGCAGCCTATGTTTGCCTACTGAACAGACATAGCTTATTTAACAATTCTAAATATACAGTTTCTGAATACTCCAAGGCTTTTATGTATTGCACTTTTTGAAAGTTTGAAGATTCAAGAGAATTCAATAGGGGCAATCTACTATCCTTTTTAACTTACCTTAAGCAAAAACATGTCTTCAAGTTGCCATTACTTGGTATGTGAAATTAGCAAGTGAAAAAAGAAAACAACATCCAGAAAAACATTTCAAGCTTTCATCTTCAACATCATACGCATAAGCAATTCACTCAAGTTATGCTCGGACCACAAATAAAAGGTGTACATGATTTTGGAGAACTATTATTTTCTTAAGTTTCACTGTGCCATTTCTGTCTTCATCAGGGAGAAGAATCCAGAGGATGAGATAGACTCATTGTTTGGACTACTGGAAACAAAAGCGTTTCCTCATAAAATTTGGAAATGTGTAACAATGAATGTTTCAGTTCTTGGTTCTTTCTTTACTGTGGCTGGGTGTCTAATATATTTAGGTACTCTATCTAATTTGTATTTTTGCTTTGACCCCTGCACTGCACCTACAGCACAAAAGAATCTGGAAATGAGTATGAGTCTTGCATGTGACAACTACTCCCTCCCCTCCTGGGTGCAGAATATCCTCACAGGAGGAAAGAGAGCAGTTAGGTAACATTAATCAAAGACCCGGAATGTGAGTTTCCTACATGGCCAGATTTCATAACCTGCTTTGTAACAGGGGCCTCTTTACTACAGCCGACACCCTGCTTCCAAGTCGTCCCAGTTCTCTGCTAGCATATTCACTTATGCTCCTGGAATACGCCTCCAGATTTGTGTGGTTCTCTTAGTGAGACTCGACAACTCTTTGTGTTTCAGTTACACGACATACATCAGTTGTTCAAGAAATCCTATTCAAATTTCTCCCTTAAAAATTCCTTCCAAGTAGCCTTCTTTCAGGAGTTCACATTCTGGCTCCGGCCTATATGAAATCTTTTTGTCCTTCTACCTTGTTAGAATTGTAGACCTTCTTTAAACTGGGCACTTCACAGTTCCTTTTATTAATACTTCCCTGTCTGTGCCTAGAAGGTCAACAGGCCTTCCATTCTATAAAACATGTACAGTAACCAATGGAACTAATAAATCTAGAGACAACTCAAACAGTAACTGCTGGATTAAGGAACACCTAATTTACTGAAGGGACTTCTTAGCTCTCAGTCATCACTGTGTAAGAGGCAGCACATTAGTAAGAAAATAAATAATTATTGAGTGAAAAAATGAACACATGATGTAATGACTTCCATCTCTAGTAACAGGTAAGTTACATAGTCCCCACATCCCCAAACTTTTGTCAAATTATTGTAGCTCTTTCACATTAGAAAACCCATTGAACTCAGTAGCAAATCCTACTCTGCAGGGGAAGAAATGGGTTCGAGAGCGGGCCCTGATGGTTACTGGCTGTGTGACTTTGGCAAGCTGCTACCACTTTAGCTTCAGTTTCCTTGTTTATAAAATTGGCTCCGAACTGTACATATGTCACAGAAATGTTGGGATACAATGAGTGTAAAAATATTGATCATGGTCACCAGCATACGGTTCAAGCTAAACATATTAGAATATTTTTATTCCTTACCTGGTAGTAATTGGAATGTTAAACTTTTTTTCACCTCACACATAATGTAAGCAGGCTTAATATTCATTTATGCTTTCCACAGACTTATTGCTTACTTTAGGGTTTTAATGTTATAAAATATATCCGATAAGGAGTTAATACCCAAAATATATGAAGAACCCATACAACTCAATAACCAAGAAAACAAGACATAAATCTTTGTGGTGAACTAGTAACTTTTGTTCTTACTACAGAAGTAATGCCCAGTAAATTCCAACTACTACTACATGATTGCAAAGAGAAAACAAAGTCTGCGTTATTGTGAGGAGAAAAGGACAGGTGAAATAAAATTAATTTTGGACTGAAGGAGTTTATGAGTTGGGGAGATCATAGGCATTTGGGGACAAAGGGCAGCCATGCAGGCAAAGCCATGGACAATTCCTGAGGCAGCAGCACCCTCTCTCCTGTCCTTTGCTCACTCCTAGAAACCAGGTGGGAGCTAGGTCAAGGCAAAAACTTCACCTTTAAGATAAAAGTTCACATCACCAGTGCAAAGCAGTCACTTCCTTATCTTCTGAAATCTTTCCTGTGACAGTAATCTAATCATTGTCAGAGCCTGGTTTAGCAGAAGTTATGCTCTTTCGATGCCCCGACACCTGAAAGGTCCAACCCATACTGCTACAGGTGGGCAGATGCATGAAATATAAAGCAATCCAGTACATTTTGTGTCACTGTCCCTCTCAAATAGAGAAAAGGTTCCTAGAAATCCAAAGGCATAATTGTATTCTAGAAAATAAAACACTCGTCATCTTCAATTGGATGGACTGCATTATGGTAAGAACTGCTTTAAGGACAAAAATATTTATGCACACATTTATCATTCTGTGATTAAATACATGGTATGGCATACATCCTAATATGTACAATGCATGCGATAATATATCTTAGATTTTTAAATTACTCCTCAGTGTTGGATTGCATTTATATTTCATAATATTTTTATGGATTTCCATAGTAGTACTCCTTTATAATGGTTTTCCATTTTAATTTGTATGCCCATACAAATAATGCTTTAATGATAATTTTATGTATTTTTCTCAAATAAATTACCTAAAGCAGAAATTCCTCACTGAAAGGTACATGGACTACTAATTTTAATATTCACTGATCTCTTGTCCTACAAAGCAATGACTGTCTTTAAGCTTTCTAGTCCTATGACCTTACATTGTGCAAGAGTGAATTCCGTCTTTACTGATCTTTAGCACGTGGAACCATACACAGCTCTCAAATGCCTAACGCACATTTTCTCCTCGGTGTTCACGGTACATTTCATGTCTCACACGAACTTCCCTCAATACCTGCTCTTCAAGAGACAACTGAGAGTTAACCTCTCCCCTATGGAGCCAGTTCTGAACTACTGATTGGATTAACTTCTTTTGTGTCCATATGGCAACCTATCGAACGTTTAACAATAATTTTAAATCATTTTATTATCTGACTCCTTTTCTATATTTTAAATAATTTGAGAATGGAAATTGGGGCTAATTAGGTTTGTGTCCTTTATACCCGGCAATGAATGTTTGCTGAACAAATTCAGAGCACAAACCACATTCTAGGAAAAGAACCTGCCCCTTCTGGACAATGTAGACAGAGCCTAGATTTAATGCTTGACCGTGACTGAGTAAGTATCAGATTATTTGGGAAGAAAAATAGAGAGGGTCAGAGAATATGTTCTCCTTCTTAATTAGTGCAGAACATACTTAGAGTTTTGTAGGGTAGCAGAGAGAGAACAGGATATGATATTATGTTAATAATCTTTGAACAAACTATAATTTTATAGCATTATCAATTGTGAAAGATTGAATTCATCTCATATATTATTTAAAATAGGCCATACTATTATTAGGATGTATTATATTTCATAATGAAAACTATTAACTCAGAACCCAGCACTGTAACTAGTATGAAACAAATAATGAACACTTGATTTTTGCCTGAATGATATTGTAGTAGAAAGTAATTATTTTGTATCTGCATATATATACTGATTATGGATAAAGAAAGTTCAGGATATTAATCTAGTTATATGAGAATTAGAAAATCCTGAAAATTTTCTTATAATGTACTTGATTTTATGGCTATTAAGAAGTTCTAGTCCGTCAGGGCACATACCTGGTTTGAGGATTCGATCCCCGGTAATGCTGGGTATATGGGTGGCAACCAATGGGTGTGTCTCACATTGATGTTTCTCTCCCTCTCTCTCGCTGCAATCAATAAACATATTTTTAAAAAAGAAATTATATTAGTTCTTCATGATGTTAATATTATGGTGAAATGAGATTAATTATATTGTATACAGAAACACTTACCTATCAGGCAATTCTATGATGCCTACTGGACATGTCAAAATCAATTCCCCTTGTTTGCCATCAACAGTCTACCTGAATTAATGTTCCTGACTTCTGGAATAAGATGCATTTTTTTAAATTATCACGAGAGTGGATGTTATGTGACAAGAGTGACTGGAGTTGTAGAATTATGCTTCAATATTTCTTTATCGCTCCCTCACACCTAAGCAGGGCAAGGGTTTTGTCACTGACGTCACACGTCTCAAATCTCCCAAACTGAAGTCTCAGACTTATTAATGGTGTGCTCTCCAGTGATCAATTTACTCTGAATTTATATTTTCCACCTACAACATGGAGAAAATTATACACAATGCCTTAGTTCTGAAATCAACTATCAACTGAATTGTCTAAAATATTGGCAATATTCTAAATAAGTTGCAAAAAGCAAGCTTTATTTTCTATACATTACTACTTACATCAGTGATTTATTGGTGTACCATGTAACATAGCACAATGGACTAAACAGATGCTATCAGATTACACTAACAAAAGGAGAAAATAGAATAAACTTCAAAAAAGTTGTATGCTACAGTTTAAAGCCATGTTGAGATAAGTTCAGCCTAAATTACTGTAACAAAATCTAGAAAGATAAGATAAAATATCAGTGGACTAACCCCAGAAATTCCTGGCATCAGCTGCTTTCGAAATGGGAAAACAAAGTTTGGAAATGTTCTGCAAGCCGTGGCCAGTTCATGTCTCAATTTCTTTCTTTTTTAATTTAATATTGAACTTTCATGCATCTCAGCTGGGTCTCTTTGTTTTGTGCCTTGGCAGGATTAGCCAGAAATTGTGTGATTGCAAAAATATTACCCAGACTTAGCGATGCTTACCAATACATCTCTGACAAAATTTTCTTGGGAGAATCTGCACTACACAATAGTTTTAAAAAATCGTCATTTGTTTGTCCTGCTTCATTCTCCACTCTGGTCTCCCCATCACTATATGAGAAATTTTTCAATGGTTTCTCAGCTTGAAGTTGCTATGAAAGTATGACTCACAGACCCTGTTGTCCAGTAGCATGATGGGTTTTAACCTATTACTTAGTAAACTATATAGCAGGAAGTATGATGTTAAGAAAATTCCTAACAGCAAAGGAGACCCCTTCTTCTATTTACTTGTGCATTTATGAAACTAGTGTGGATTATAAATTTCATGATTGTGTGTGTGTGTGTGTAATGCAGGTGTGCCTGTGTGTTTGTTTAAACTCTATTAATGGCTGACTCGTACTTTGCTTGATTTTACATATGATGTACATTTTCACTCATAGCAGAATTTTGGACACTATCAATTTTAAACTTAAAAGCATTTACCAAACGATGGAAGTACATGTTACACAATCATGTATGTGTGTGAGATACATTCAAATTGGAAGTCAGGTCACTGGGTTTTAATGCGACAGAATACAAGATCATTCATGTGGTTTCAGGTTTCAAACTGCAACGAGTCTTCATGACACTTCAACTTGTTATGTTCCAGAACCACACCAGAGAAGAATACCCAGACATTCTTCAAGACTATAAAATATTCCTCTTAGTCCCAACTACATATCTATATGAGGCAGTGTTTTCTTCGGATATTTAAACTAAAACATTTTATTGCAACAGATTTAATATAGAAGTAGATTCAAGAATCAATCTTTTACTACTTAGGAAAACATTACAAACCTTCAAGAATATCAAACAATATCACTCTTTTCAAATTAAATTAAAGATCGGGGAAATTTTAGTTTGACAACAAATGCTTATTAAATGCCATATTATATTTTAATACACATTTCTGTGAAGTACTTAAAACAAATTAACTTCAATTTAAATACATCTTTTGTCTAGATGATGAAAGAGAAAACGTAGATTTGAAGATCAATGACATACGAGGATTTGAGAGAGAAATTATTGTATCCTCACAATTATTTTGTTATGCTTGGTAAAATTGTCACTAATTAATATTTTATTGGCCTTTAAATAACTATAAATCCTTAACACTTTTTTTGCAAACTGGAATTATTCCACAGGAAAGTGATTAAGTTTAACATATAAAGTATAAAATACTACAATTATCATAAAATAGGATTATTCAAATTTGTATGCATCCAGTGACCTTAATTTATTTTTAATATTTTAGTTAATTAATAATGAGGCATAAAAACCTACCTAATATCTTTATTTCATATATTTAGTTTTATTAACTAGGTATTGACCTCTTAACCACTAAGATGTTTGTTTAATTGATGAGGTTCATTTTAAACTAATAAGAAAACCAATATATATTTCCTGTGTGCCTATACTGTACTTAAATTTGACTCCTTTGCATTTTCGTAGTCTGTTATTGTTTTATACTTTACAACTACAGTATTTCTCCCCTGAAATACTTTTTACTATTATTATCCTACTTACGTCCACCATTTTACATTGTGAGTATGGGGTAACTTTTTTTGAGTCCATAGTTCTCCAGAGGAAAAAAAAACATATACTGGCCTGATACAGAGAAAAATCACACAACTCCATATCCAGCCATCGTGCTAGAAACAGTGACTAGGCAGGACGCTTGGGTTGGGTCAGAATGTTCTACACATAGAATAAGAAACGTAGTATTCGGTGATCTAAAGGACAAATGGCATTATCCTCTTAGTGTTTGACTCTGTTGCTGTCCCCCAATCCCCATAGAAATATTATACTATCACTCAGACTAAGCCATTTGACGTATGAGCCAGACAAATATGAGTGAAGTGACCTTTTAGGAGAAACCTTTCAATCTCACACAACCAAGCCCTGATTCTTCATCTTTTCTTTGCCTCTGCAAATCTGGAGTTATATCCATAGAACTTCCAGCGTCCCTTAGAAGCTCTGGTGTCAAACGTCTACTTCCCAATCCACAGTGAATGGGGCAGTAACATGCTAAGTCATTGATTTTTTTCCCTGTACCATAACCACTATAGGAATAAAGTTATCTTTATCATAAACAGTAATGTAAGTTTCAATGTATTGAACTAATGACTGTAATGTGCATATTTTGTTCCCAGTATAAACTGAGATTAAAATAATTCAAGGAAGGTGTAATAAGGATTCTAATTTTGAAATTGTGATTCCTTAAAAATATCACAGTTAATCAGACATACTAATAGCAGGTTCTGTTAACATCTTTACCAGGAAGTGGGTAGATGCAGTAACAATGAGCAGAACCCAGAAGTAGAAAGTTAAATGGAAAGAACCACCTTGAGAGGGGTCGACAGCCACAACAAGATATGCAACAGAAAAGGAACGGTGAGAATGATACTTTTATCCATCGCTCTCCCTCTGACCTGAAGCCCTACAGCACAGAAGCATGGAGAAGGCGAGTAACAGAATGAGCGGAAGAGATCCAGCTCAGTAACTTTCCGCCAACTTGTCTGATTCACCTGAAGATGGCCACATTATCAGAGTAAGAAAGAGTTTGTGGCCAGGGTTATAAGTGTGAGAAAGTAATAAAACCAGTGAAATGGAAATGAGCAGAGAAGCAATGCATTAAATGTGTAAAAGCATATACACAACATAGCTCATAAATAGAAACATCTGAAGAAGTGGCACATCGACTGAGTAGTACCCAAGAAGTGAAAGCACAGTCTTTTCTTCTATCTACTCCTCCAGATGGACATTGTTATTGTCCCATCAGTAAAAATCATTCCCACGAGTATGATGCACACACAGACTGACACTCAGACTGGATAATTGTATTCCCCCCAAAACTACCTAGTTTGACCTAAATCATACAGCTACCTATTTAAAAACAAACATACATTTTAAAATAATGTCTTGCCTTGGTTTATGTGGCTCAGTGGATTGAGCACTGGCCTGCAAACCAAAGTCTTGCCAGTTTGATTCCCAGTCAGGGCACTTGCCTAGGTTGCTGGCCAGGTCCCCAGTAGGGGGCGTGTGAGAAGCAACCACACGTTGATATTTCTCTCCCTCTGTTTCTCCCTCCAACTCACTCTAAAAACAAATAAGTACAAATCTTAAGATAAAATAAAAATGTCTTAGAAACTGCCATGTCAACATGTTCCTATAAGATAAATTTACTCAAACTCAGAAACGGTAACATATTTAACTCAAACCAAATCCCAGTTGGGTTATTCATAAAACAATCCACTTCCTCTTCTGCCACTTCTTTCAGTACAGTGGATAAAGAAGATCAAGTTTTCTTTTCCACCATGTTTTCTGTAAATTGAAAGGACAGTTTTCATCTTGCTTTTTAACTTACTGGATAATTTATTTGATCCAAAGATCCATTACCTACAGCATGTAAATCAGGATCAGTTTAACTTTATTGTTTTTTCAGAAAACTTATTACTCTTTCTCATCTTTCTCATCTGTTAGGGTATCATCTGCAAATATCTAAACCACAGATACTTACTTTGCAATTAGCAGGAGATTTGCAATATTCACTTTAAATTTCTGTGTTGATTTTTTTAAATCTATTTAATTTTAGGAAAAGGAGTAATGAAAAATTAAAGTCAGTGGGATCTGTGAAGGTGAGATACAGACTTAGTTGAAATGCACAATTAATTAAGGAACTGGAGGAGACAATATTTTAAATACATAGAAGACTTTTTAAAGATTTTCGTATACCTTCACAATTTTAGCATGAAGATTACAGAGTAGGGACAATCTTGAAATCAAGAGCTTGTTGTTTTCTTCTGAAAAGTTTTTATTAAATGAATGTGGAAACACCTGGTCAGTCTAAGGTGGCACAGGTAATTAACTAGGAAATGTTTTAATGAACAAGTACAACAATTCTCTCCTCGTTGTTTATTACAAAATCCAGGTACCAAATAAGTTTTCGCTGCCCACAAATTTCTGTTCTCACAAATTGCTTGCCAAAGATAACATTAACATATGTAGACTACTGTTTGTACTTAATATCTAAATCAACTAGCCTCATATGATATCCCTCTGATATCTTTCCTCTCCCTTGAAACGTTTATATTTTCTCTCACTTGGTATTCAGTGATGCAATTGGGGGTATGATTCAGTGATAGATTCACAAGGGTTATCACTGCGGGACTCAGGGACACTGTGTACATTATTAAAACTTTCCACTCCATTTATGTTTAGGAAGGGTGTCCTACTTTTCTAGTTCAACAGTGTTATTTGAACACATAGGTAATTTTCTAAAATACATATAATCAAGAAAGATCAAAATAAAATATCCTCGTGCAACATGAAATATCCTGCCCCATTAATGTCAATTGAATATCTTCTAAGCTCATACAAGAAAATTTTTCACTTCTTCTTTTTGCCTGTCTTTTTTTAACAGCCTATTTTAGTCTTTGTGCCATTTTTAGATGCATGCATGTTGAATACCCTACCAGATTGAGATCTGATCATTTTTCACCTTTAAATCCCCAGTGTTAGATAAAGATCTTGTTTACAATCATCTCTCAGTAAAAATCTATTCACTTGACTAGAACAAAAGTTAAATTAAAATAGGTTTCTTTTAAAAATTTTTCCAATGTTGAGGTAAAATACTTGGAAAAGAAAAATATAATGAGTCATTCTAGGTTTTATGCCAGTTGGGTAGTATATCTTAAGTCAATTTAAGTTATTTATTAAGTATTTCCAAATGCATAAAAAAATTGCTGAAGACCTAGATAGACTGTTCACATGTAAAAACTGTAATGTTGTACATTGAAAGGTTAATATTTGTGTGGTTAACAATCTTAAAGTTGAATCCTTACCCAAGATGCATTTGAAAAAGGGCCTGCTGGATAAAGTCTTCCTAGAATTCCTTCAAAATTGATGAAAAGTATGATGTTACCCAATTCTGTATTCTCTTATAGCCCCATATGTCACTGTCACAAAATGTTGTTTTGGTAAAACTGATAGAAGAGAATGTGCATACAAATTAATATCTAACATATATTCCTGTAGCTAAGAGCCTCAAGGTATTGTTGATTTAACAGAGTTTATTCATATTGATCATAAAGCCTCATGAAATAACAGATTGGACAGCGATTAAATAATGGCTCCTAACATTGAATCCTGGAAGTCTTTCACAATCTGGAATATAATTCTATGTCAGCCATTTGATTTAAGATCACGAAACTGACGTCAGTTTGGTGTATGTATGTGCACAAGTTATCTGCACTGGAATACAAGACAATTGGAATCATTCTCAAAAGTGATGGCAGCTAAAAACCTGCTTTGGAAACAAAATATTTAAATCAGAGATTTGTAATAAAATAGGCATCTTGTTTTATCTTCAGAGGAAAATGAACTACCTTGGGCTCAGCTTCAGGAATCTATTAGTTTCTTGCCAGTGCCTTTTGCAAATACCCAGCAGGGCTTCTGAAATCATGGTTTGTATATACAGTTGGCTCTCAGCAGTCTCATAAGCAAACTTCAGGTGATGTGGTGTTTTCAAAGTAAAACATGACAAAGTAATGGTCACATGTATTATACAACTTTGAAATATGTGAATAATTATTTTAAATTGAATTTCACTTTACTTCTTATTCACCATGTTCTGAAAATAAGTTCACACACTAAAAGAATAATTCAAGTGGTCTCAGACGACACTGAGAAAAGCAATAAAGTGTTGTTTGTATTAACTGAAATTTTAATTATGATCTTACAGAAATGTTATTTATTAATAATTATTTCCTTACAAGAAATATATGCCATAAAAGAGTTCATAATTCAAAAGTTTCGTCTGTTTAGTAACAAAATATTATGCACATCATAGACCATAATTACATATTGTCTGCATGTTTTATTTGTACTGCTCAGAGTAACATTGTATCTTTCATATAAGAAAAGAAAAACCTGCTTACATAAAAATTTTAAAATACAAACCTAAGCTTTATAAACAGAAACAAAACATAATATTCATTTAAAATATTATGTAAATCTACGTGCATTAGGAAAAATGCATCTAGGAATAAGATAATTCAAAGAGAGAATAGTGCTAATTATAACAGTGGAAAATATCTGAAAACTGAATTATGATGGAATATATATTGCATTGTTTTTATAAAGATGTTTAATATTCTTTGCAAGCAAAAGCACAGTAGCCTCTGTGATAAACATATTTTGTTTTCCAGGACAAGCACAAAATAATGTTTCTCAATAAAAACTTAATACATAAGGTAAAAGAAATTTTCAGGCAGTGCAGATTTTAGGGAACAAGAGAGTCACTATGTAATCATAAAACTGCCTATTCAACAGAATTATATGAAAAGTAAACTTTTTATGCACATAAAATATTATTCTCAAACACACAAGGAAATTTGGTAAAAGTATAAGAAATCGAAAAATACCTCATTAGAAGAGATTTTAACTCACCCTCTCAACAGATGGCATTTAGCATACAAAAAGTAAATTATAAAGTAAAATAGCTTTCAACAAAAATATCAGAATAGAACCTTGCTAATCCAAAGTATGTTTTGTTTACCATCCCAGTTCTTCCACTATTGTAACCAGGTATTTTTTCTTCTGCAGAAAATATAAATTCCATAACAATTATTTCTTCAAATGCAATGTTATATACACATTTGGAATACTCAATTGTCTATTAAATAAATTAGGAGGAGGAAATACAGTGTTTTCCGTACCTCTACATATTTTTTATTTGTTTTGTCTAGGTTTATTGAGCCATAATTGATAAACAAATTGTATATTTAAACTATATAACATAAGAATTTGATATACAATACTTTGTGAAATGGTTAGCACAATCAAGTTAACTAATACATCCACTGTCTCACAAAGCTATCTGTGTGTGTGTGTGTGTGTGTGTGTGTGTGTGTGGTGAGAACACATAAAACTTTTATCTTAATAATTTCAAGTACATAAAAAGTATTAATAGCTATAGTTACCATGCCATACATTTGAACTCCGGAACTCATAAATGAAAGTTTGTACGCTTAGTCGACATCTGACCACTTCCCCAGCCCCAGTACCTGGATACCACCATTCTGCTTTGTGTTTCTATGACTTTGACCTTTCCTGTTTTTAGATTCATATATATATATATATGAGGTCATACAGTATTTGTCCTCCCAGGTCTGGCTTACTCACTTAGAATGTCCTCCAGGTTGATCAGTGTTGTTGAGTATATCAGAAAGTCCTTCCTTTTTACAGCTGAATAACAGGCATGTAATAGGGATATTCACCATTTCTGATCTCATTCATCATTTTTCCCTGAAAATCCAAATTTCATTTTGGTGTAACTTCTCCTCACCTGGACCATTCTTATATAGTGGATCTGTCTGCAATTAATTTGCAAGCATTTAATTGATCAAAAAAGTCTTTATTTTGCTTCCACTTCTGGACAGATACTTTCATTGAACATAGGCATCTTGATTGAAATTCCCCTCCCCACCAAACACTTTACAGATGTTGCCCCATTGTTCTCTGCTTTCTATATAATTTATTTAAAGTAAACCACCATGGAAAACTGCATGTCTTTTCATCTGTAGAAGATTCAAGATATTCTCTTTATATTTGTTTGTCAACTGTTTGACTATGATACACCTAGATATCATTTTCTTTGAATATACCCTAATTGGTATTCTCTGAATTTCATGGATCGTTAAATTTATATTTTTTGACAAAACTTGAGAAAAATTTAGCAATTATTTCTTTAAATGCTTTCCCTTATTTACCCCCCTATTTTTGCAACTTCAATTATAATATATTTGATGATTGATAGCTCCCATAGATTACTAGGGATACATTCATTTTTTTTCTTTTTGTCCTTCAGACTAAGGTCTTTTAATCTACCTCTAAGTTCTCTCTTTTCTTCTGCTGTGTTCAACTGGCTGCTAAACTCATTCGGTAAATTTTTCATTTTAAATCTTGTGCTTTATGTTTATGGTATTTCAATTTAATTCTACTTTTTAATAAATGCATTGCATCTGAACTGGTTGATTTGTTCACTCATTACTACTAATATTTCCTTTAGGATCTTTATTTTATTTTCTAAAGGGATTATTTACTGTTATCAGCATCTGGAACATTTTAGGATCCATTTCTATTTACATATATTTACATGTTTTTTTACTGGTCATTCTAGAGTTTGCTATATACATTTTCAACCTATCCAAGCCTGCTTTCCAGTATAGTATACTACATCACAGGTAGCGTCAGTACCTTATAATAATAAAATATCTCTAATTTATTTTCCTATTTGTTTCTTGCATCATTCCTACCATTCAGATTAATTGCATATGAATAAATGTACGTACATACATACACCTATATCATTTTTCTTCTCTTTGAAGATCTTTTAACATTTCTTGCAAGATAGGTCTACAGGCAATCGATTCCATCATTTTTTGTTTGTTTTTCTGAGGAAGTATTTTGTTTACATTTTGAAGGTCCTTTTGCAGTACGGAATTCTAGGTCACATTTGTTCATTGTTTTTTCTCTCAACACTGAGCATTTTGTTCCATTCCGTTTTTGCTTGGGTGCTTCTCAGACGCTGGATCTCATCTTGAATTTGTTCCTCTGTGAGTAAGGTATATTTTTGCCTCTGACTTCTTTCAAGCTATTTTAATTTGCTTTGATTTTTATGAAATTTAAATATGAAAGGCCTAGGTGAAGTTTCTTTTTAAAAAAATATATATATTCTGGTTGATTATCTGAGGTTTCTAGATCTGTGGTTTGATACCAGACATTATTGGGGGAAATTGTTAGTCATTATTGCTTCAAATACGTCTTTTGCTTCTTTTTTCTTTCCTTTTCTTTTCTTTTTGTATCTGCATTATGCATATGCTACAGCTTTCATAATTTGCCCACAGCTCTTCGCTATTCTGATCTCTCCCCCTGCAAATTTTTTCCCCTTGATTTTCAGTTTTCAAAGCCTCTCATCATGTCCTCAAGCTCAGAGCTTCTATTCCAAGCCATATCCAGTCTACTAATAAATAAACCCATCAAAATATTATTCATTTCCATTACAGTTTTTTATCTCTAGCATTTCTTTTTAATTCTTTCTTAATATTTTATCTGTTTACATTACTGACGTCTCCTTGCCTATTGTCTTCTTTTTCAATAAAGCCCTTGGTTTATTAATCATAGTTTTTAACAATTCCTGGTTTGATAATTTTAACA
>PVKM010018846.1:14005-24818 GCA_004027735.1 Carollia perspicillata | reverse complement strand
TGAAATGCTTAAATGGGAGTGGTCTCTCCTGTGAACTAATAATATACCTATAAAGTCGCAGCTACACCACTGTACAGGGAGTAGGTTAAGAGCAAAATCATACTTAGATCATATCAAAGAGATGAAGGGGCAGGAGAGTGGGGGGTGAGAGATGGCTGCAGGGGTGTCATTTCCCCGTTTCAGCAAGAGGCCACGTGGACGGCAAATCCCAAGCATAGGAAGGTTGTAAAACTTAAGGTCATATCCCATCCAGCTGCTGTACAGAGTGGATAATCCCACTGTCACCAAGATGTGGTCACAGTCATTTCTGCATATGTGACTATGAAATCATTGGGATTCTACAGCAGCACTAACAGCAGAAAGACATGGTCATTCCAGTCGGCCACTGCTACAGTAGATGAAAATAAGAGATGTAGGACCCTTTCCAAAGAAAAAACGTGCTTAACTCCCTTATGACAAACAACAGAAGTCTGTCCCTTAGGCCTTTTGTTTTGGATATTGTCTGCCTGCTAGTTTCAAGTGTTAAAGAAATTAATTAAAGTGAAAAAAGGGAGGGTGTGTTTAAGTTAGAAGAGAAAAAGTATCATTTCTTGTGTGTTTATTGGCCATGACCCAGAGAACAAATGAGCAACAAACATTATTTAGTCGCTTTCTAGTTGAAGCAAGAGACCGGGATACAAAGTAGCTGTTATTCTTAAGTTGCTAGACAAGCTCAACTTCTCCCAACAACTCTGCTAAGGGAACGTAGGCTTCTCAAATTTTTTCTAACAAATTCCTTGAAAACAGACACAACATTCTGGGGGATTGTGTTCTCTGTGTGTGTTGGTTTGTTTTGTATGAATGTGTATGTGATTCTGAGTATGTGTCTGTATGTGTATGTGTGCACATGTGTGTTTACAGGTGTGGGGGTTGCAGTTCCGAATGACAACATCCCTGTAATTATTTTCTTACTATGGATCAGTTCACACTAAGCAAGATTCATTCCTGACAATCTATTCGGATCATTTCACTTAAGAGTTAATTTTGTTTTTTTAGATCAGAAACACTTAGAGGATACAGATGTCTAAGGGATTTAGGTTCTATTTTTATCTTGGGTTATTGAGCTTGAATTTAATTAAATTGTGAACATACCAAACCTTGTTCAGCAGAGATAGCAGTTTATGTAGTGGGAATCTTAAAATGTTTCAAAAAATAGCTTTCTTTTTGTCTCCTGCTACTGAAAATAAATGCATTAGATATTTTAATTCCATACTATAATCGAACATTTTATTTACATAACTGTTTTGGGATCTCTCTACAAAATCTATGTTTATTCTTTACCTCTGGAGATCTCAGTCTAGTAGCCATTGCACCTAATTATTTGCCCTAGCTGAACTTTTTACATAAGGGAGACAAGGGTGGGATTATGTAAACTGGTAAAATGTTTCATTGTTTCCTTCTTACCTTCACAAGGTAGAGAATTTTTTATTGAACTTTTAATAACACGTTTTTGGTGAAAACAGGTGAAAAACAATTTAAGAGCAGAAAGGTCAAGCAAATGATGATCAAGCTTACATGTCCAAAATCTTAAAACTGTCTTTTTGAGGCCTTTTAGGTAAAACCTGGCTGAAATGTTGTAAACAATATGACTTCTTTTCCATTCCAGTTTCTTTTATATTTACTCAGTTAAAATTGCTACCTCACACACAAACATTAAACTTATAATTAATCAACATGTAACATTTTAACATTATCTGTGTAGAGTTAATTAGCATTGTTTATCTCAAATCAATCTGGTATGAGTAGATAGGCTTCATCTTCAGAACTAATGCCTTATAATCTAATTAAGACAAAAGAAAGATCATGGAAATAAGTACTTCTAAAGTTTTAACAGGACTTGACATGTGCATATTCTTGAATAAATTAGTTTATCATGTTCAGAAACAAGTTACAGTCAAAGCCATGTGGATATTTTAAAGTCAAGATCAAACAACAAGAAGACTAATTTTTTAAATGCTTTAGAGTATGCTGCAAATAATTTGTGAATTTATCAAAGGATTTCACATTTTGGCTCCATATTAGAACTACACAAATTAAACAATGTCATCTCCACTCTGTTAACGCCGACACGGATAAATCAGAGGGATCCCATACCTTTGAGAGGCCGTTGCACACTGGGGAGAGCCCACACTGTGCTCTCCTGACAAATGTCTCATGTTAATAAGGACAGTCATTCCTACTGTCCTAAAGATACTTAGGACGATCTGAATTTTAATCTAGCATATTCTGGAAAATTAAAGATTAAAATGTGAGATGAATAGTTTAAAATTGTAAGAGTTATGGAAATTTTAAAAGAAACTAAGAGAAGAACCTACGTGGATTTCTTAATATTCTAGTAGAAGTCTATTAAGTTTAGAACTAATACATTCTTACACTGGAATAATTATTTATGAAAAAGAAAAAGTGTGATTAAAAGGGTGTAACTGAGTAGTTGTTACTTTCAAATAAATTAAGTAACACCTTCTAAAGAAAGCATTTTTAAAACTTTTAATGTGCATCATTAATTAGATTTAAATTCTTCAGCACAACTCACGGGTGCATTTTTTTCTGTACAGCAGCCCCCCTCACCTTTATCCACAGTGGACATGTTCCAAGACTCCCAGTGGGTGCCTTAAATCACATATAGTATGGAACCCCATATTCAGTATGCTTTTTCCTATAAATACAGATCTACGGTAAAGTTTAATTTACAAATTAAGCAAAGTAAGAGATTAACAAAAACAAATAATAATAAAATAGAACAGTTAAAACAATCTAATAGAAGTTCGGTGGATGTCTCTGGGGCCATTATTCAGTAAAATAAGGAGGACTTGAGCACAAGCACCCTGTGCGGTGACAGCTGATGCTACAAAGGGACCAATAGGCGGGCACGCAGCAGGGCTTTTCTGCACAAAGGGATGCCTCATGTCCTGGGCAGGATGAAGCAGAAAGCCACAAAATAGCAACAGCATGCGATTTAAAACTTAGGGACTGTTTATTTCTGGAACTTTTCATGTACTATTTTTGGACCATGGTGACTATGGGGTCCTGACACCTGGGAAGGAGAAACCATGGATAAAGGGCAACTACTGGAAAAGCGAGGTAAAGAAGTGATAAGTTGATTAAATAAAAACAGATGTTTGTCTTACTCTCACGTAATAATGCAGGTGTGAAATGCCAGGGCATGTGGCTGGGCTCTACCATTCTCAACTCACAGCTGCTAAGTAGCTTTTCCTCGTTTTATAGCCTTCAGAAAAAAAGCCAAAACTCTGGCAAGCTTCCTTACGACAAGATCCAGAGGTTGCACATATCTGTCTCTCCACATCCCATCATCCCTGATCCTAATCATACAGCCACGAAAAATAAAAATAATCATAATTTTTAAAAACCTGGTAAGCCAGGAGTTGTTGCTGGTGGCTCAGAACCAACACTCAGGGAGTCCCATTGCTATAAGGAGGAAGGGGAGAATGGTCTCCACCACAATTACATTCGTTATAAAACTCTCCTAACTGTTACACTGTTTCTCCAAGGATCCAATGTGAGGACTTCAACTTAGCCTGTAATTATCCTATTTAATTCCTCATGTCCAATCAACTTTTCACCAGTCTCATGCCTCTATTGCTGACTCTACAATTCTTAAACAGTGATTTAACAATAAAACTACATTTCTGTTTACTACGAGTTACTTTATTTCTAATCTTTATTACCAACATTTAATGGTCACAGCAGCATTACTTGAAACATTCATTGAATACATAATTCTGGGTACAGTGAAACACTGGAAAATTATAATGGTGGGAAATTATAACCCACCCAAACATTCTTTTGATATCGTTTCTGTAAGTGCTAACTCTGACTAATATATGGCCTATAGATGAACAGCATGTATTGTATAGAATCCTATGAACTAGTTTCAAATGACTCCGATCCAAACTTCCAGGCATCCCAGCTCCAGGAGATTTTGCTGACCTTCACCTGGGGAACCAGGATAATGTGAAGCCAGGATGACGTGGAGCAGGATGGCTTGAAGCAGGATGATGTGCACAGACCATCACTTGCCTTATTGGACCGGACTCCGCTCATCTGCATGTAGAGAACTTTGCCGCCCCCTCCCTCGATCTCTTTGTTCAGTTCCCCTCTCCCTCCTTATAAAAAATCCTCTGCTTCCACAGAGAGGTGGAGCTGGGCTTTGTGACATGAGTCTCCCTTCTTCTGGGAGACAGACTTTGAGATGTGAGTCTCCCATAGTCCAGGTGGCTGGCATCTGCAGATAAACCACTTTCCTTTACATCAGCACCTGCCTCTTGAGTAGTGGCTTCTGTAGCGGCAGGCAGCTGGGCCTGCTTTTGGCTGCAATGATACAATATTATTTAACCAAAAGCGTACCAGGTACCTGGCCACTTTCATGTAGGAACTGACATTCTTAATAATAAAGAAGCAGACAGCAGTCAAATAAAAAAGCTCTACATTTACTAGTAAAAAAAAATTATCCAGTGGATTTACTTGGGTGGTATCGAAAAAGACATAGGCATAAAAATGAAGGGCAAATTTTTAATTGGAAATGTTGAGGCCCAGACCAGGCCAGGAAACTTTAGTTTCCTTAACTACGAGAACTTTTAATTGGATCTTATCTTTATTCTTCCAGTTAGGAAGGAAAATATGAGCTTTCTGGAACTCTTTTAATGATAAGACAGTGAAAACCAAGCATGTTGATGTGGAAAACTTATTCTATGGAAAAAGTAAAGCTTGACACAATACTTGGGTGATAATAGCAGGGCAATTAGATAAAGGAGCACTGGGAAATTTTGACAAGTAGGCAACCTCTCTTTCAGTATCAAGTAAATCTTTTGACCCACAGCCACTAAGATGATTAAAGTTAAAAAGTAACATGGTGAGAAGATAAATCCTGCCTGAGCTACAGATGTGGCTGGCACAACAATATGAAATCATAGGGTTATGAATTGGTTAGAATTCTGTATACATAGGGGGTTTCTTTGAAAATGACCTAAACTAGCCGCTGATAGGGAAGAACATGCTGATATATTTTTTTCAAAGCTCCCAACTAACCAACTAAAATGCTATAAAAAGTGTGGTAACCCCCCACTGGGAAAAAACCAATTGCTCCCAGCCTAGTTCATTTTTCTTTTCGGAAACACAGGTTTATTTTTTAATATTGTCATCAATAGAGTTCTCTCCTTCGAAACAGTTAAGTGCTGTGTAGTTCAGCGTGTTCTGGAATAATACCTTTTATTCAAAAGTTTCATAATCCACTTTATAGACAAAAGTAGATTAGGGAGATAGTCTGGGTGAGAGCGGCTTTCACAGGGCCAGGTAAGAAGCCAGCTGTGGAGCAGGAACAAAGGATGGAGATCTAGGAAGCGGCATTTGCATTCGCAATGGGAAAGTAAATATGGTTTTACTGCGGTCAGACAAAAGAAGGATAAAAAGAAGCTGCAATGGAAATGAAAGGTCAGCGGCAGACACGAAGGAAAAGATCCTAAGAAAACACTTTAAAAGACCTTGTCTCACATAGGTGATTGTTTAGGTGAATATCTGAAAGAAGTCCTGGGAAGAAAGGCTTTTTAATGTGAAGAGACATAAGTCATTTACTTTCCTTTGGAAGGGGTCATGGAAATCATAAAGTTATGAAACTTTAGAGATGAAAGTGATCTGAAGATCAATAACTTTGATCTCCAGATGAGAAAACTGAAATTCAAAGAGTTTCGGTGAAATTCCCATGGTTGCCTAGTAAGGGTGTGCAGTCTCCTTGTCTGGTGCTTTTCCCGCACCAGCACACCGCCTTCCTTGCACGGCAGATACATTTTTTTAGCAATTCAAGGAGTGCAGGTCTGCAGTTAATTTTAAACAGATGATTCCATTATGTAGCATTATATCAGGCTCTCTTTACTCTGAACCTAAAAGTTGTAGAAGAATCCACCTCTTGTTTGATAGGACTGTGAAACAGTTAATTCAAAGAATTTTTTATCTGTTTATTTTGTTTTTAATGCATCCTTCTGTAAAAGTATTCAGCTGTTAAAATCAAACACAGGGACCAGCCTTGGAGATTCCCTGTGCAGACAAAACAGTTTACTCCTACAAGCAAAACTTAATTTAGCTTATTTTGCAAGACTAACTTGACTGGGGTCATTTCTTGCTTATGCCTCCAGAAATAATAAGCAAAACTTGAACTGTTTTCCAAGGTCACTATGAAGGAATCATTGAAAATTGTAATATTATAACCAGTCACTGTGAAGAGGAAACAGTCACTGCTTCCTTATTGTATATACTGCTTTATGACAATATACTCTTGAGTCTTTTCTATGCTTTGGTTTGAGCGCTCCCAGTTTGCAAACTGTCTTTCTGCTATAAGCACAATAAACTTCTACTAATTACTACCTCAGTGATTCATTGGTTTCACTTCAGCTATTTCTGAACTTTTGAAACAGCTGAAAATATTTTTACATAAATGAACTAAGTATATTGTTTACTCAGGCGTTTTCAAAGCCAAGAACCTCTAATATGACATCTAAATTAATTTTCAGGTAAAGTTTTAGTTAAATAAAAATTGATGCAGTCTGTAGGTTAGAAATTATATTGGATAGATTTTAGGGGAAAGTTCAAATTGAAGCTGAAGCTTAAAACATCATTTCCTAGAATCTAATTAAATGACTTACAAATTAGTTATAAGCTAGTCAAAAATTCACCGATAGAAAAAATAAAAGAAAACAACAAAACAAAACAGAACAAGAAAAACAAAGTTCACGGCACAAACTTTGTCTAGTAACAAGGATATTAAGAGACTCAACATGGTTCTTCTTTTCTGTTATTCACCAATAAACTCTCTCCTCCCTATCAGTATGCTTAGAAGAACTCAAAAAACTTCTAATTTTTAATACCTTGCAATTTGTAGAAAAGCAAGTCGAAATGCTGATTAGGCACACTGAGCAAGTATCTCAGACCTAGCACCCCCTAATGACCAGTGCCTGCTAGGAGATCTCAGTGGAAATGAGAGGAAACCATAGGGCCTTGTGGTTTTCTCGATGCTACTCATCAGCTTTTAGGGGAGAGCAGAGAGCTTGGTAGCACCCCACACACATTTATGAACAGGATAAATCTACATTAGTACAAGCGATCCTTTGTAGAGGGTGTTTAACATAATTGCAAAGGAAAGAAATAAATATGTACTATCATACAAAGGCTGGATTATAGACTCACATGAGTTTTTCCTCCTTCTTCACCTTCTCCCAACCCCACAGTTTACAAAAAAAAAAAAAAGTAAACATTATTATGCTTTCTTCAAACTGTAGCTTATACAAATGCAAGGAGAATTCACTGGCTCTATGTGAAAACCATGGGAAAACAAATCAGCTTCACTAAGTGGAGCATAAACCAGAAAAAAGAAATAGCATGGAAGCCACAAAGAAAGGGGAGAAGAAAAATAATAGTAAATAAAATATTGCCCCAAAAATGGATTCTAGAAGCAAATTTAACCAAGGGAAATTTTTCTACATTACTATTTATTATAAAATATATCAATAAGAAAGTTAAGGACAATAAGGACTCAATAAATAGTAAGATGATAAAATAGAATTAAACTAAAATAAATTTATTATAATTAAGAGAACTAATTGCAATCTGAATCAGAAGCCTTATACAAATAATCAATATGTTACTATAGGTAGTTAATTATCGATTGATAAGAAAGAGAGCAAAGGAAATTAGACATTGAGCTTAATAAACTAGGGAGCATGAGGCTGATTGCTTTACCAGGAAGAAAATAAATTTTAAAAGGCTTACCCTCTTTTTTTTTATCCAATAAGATGTTTATCAGATGGTCCTCAGACTTTTACAAAGGAAGATTACTGTCTCTTTGCAACACATAAAATATAAACAGATTTAACAATTGGAGATTAGAAGAGTATGTAAAATTATATATGAAACCAAAGAAAAAATATGCCATAGAGGCAAACAGGTGTGTAATTCATAAGAGTCTGTCATATTTGAACTATCTAGCACAGGAGTAAGCTTTGCGTTAATTGACTTGATATATCAGGGCATTTGGACACATTTTCAGAGAGGAAAAACGATCTGTAGAATCTCCAAAAGCATTCTTAACAAGTATTTCTTTTTTTATTGAATTTTGCTAGCATGTTTGAAGGCAATAATATTTCTTTTTACTTTTTATTGTAATTCCATAATTACTACCAAATTTGAACACTTACTGAAGTCAAACACCTACAGACATTCTGTTCCTTTGTTTGTTTGGTTTTGAGTTTTCTTAATTGCCTACTCTTTGTCTTTTATGTGTTAATTAGTAGAAATTTTTAATATTCTCTTTCCCGGTTAGTTCTTTTATTTTTTGATTGTTTAAAAAAAAACTACTTTAGAACCCCATCATCAAAAAGACATATTTCTATATTTTCTTCACATTTTTTCTGTACTTTTTATGTAATTTAACCCACCTGAAATTTGTTTATCTTTATGATGTGAGATAAGGACCTAATATCATGAAATGGATAACTAACTAACTAACCCATATCATTCACCGAACAGTCATCCTTTCCTACCTGTTACTAGGAACACTGTCATGTTGATGGATGAGGTTTCCATATGCAATGCAAGTTGTCTGCCAACTCTCTGTTCTGTTCCATTGAGATAGTTTCCTGCTCCTGGACCCTGATCACCCACTCTTTATTATAACCTCATAATGGTTTTTGTTATCTGAAAGGGCAAGTTCTGTTTTGTTTGAATAACTTTTTAAAATTTTCAGACATGATTTGTTCTTTTTCACATTAACCAGATTGTTTGATTTCAGTCTTGCATAAATTGTATTTTTTAAAAGAAAGCTATTCTTCCTCTCATTTATTTGGACATATTAAGTACAATTACTCAAAACAAATAATTTGTGGGAAATTTATATGACTGCTGATTTTATTTCTGAACTTAACTCTATAATGTTTGTTTTTCAATCTTATATTTAATACATTATTACCCTGTGCTGGGAGCAGAGCATGAAAACTCATTTTGCTGTCTTCTCCTTCCCTTATAAATATTCAAAAGAAATATAATAAAGTTCTTGATTTCCCAAAAAGTAATTGAACTGCATCAACTATAATGAAGAAGACAGTAATTGGGCTCCTGTATTTTGGCTCCTCAATTTCAAGGGGCACCATCCAGGATCCAATTTTATCTAATGGTCTGGCCTATTACTACAATCATCTACCAGAATAGAAGTGAAATGAATGTCTCCCAACTCCATCCATGGTATCTCTCATTTTAGGTATATTTTAAAGTGCCTAATAATGCAATTAGTATTAATTCAGTTAAATGAAAAGTATAACTATATCCCACAACATACATTTTTAAATTTATATTCTGCTTTTCATGACTGAGAATTTTAGACTGCAACACTTCATTCTCTTTATTCAAGGTTAAAGAAAAAATTAGAAAAGTACCCATTGCTGCTTTTAGCCAAGTGTAATACGCCACATTTTAGTATATTAAGGGCCTCTGATCTAGGACTTTATTACCTGTGGCCAGTTTTGCTTATCAGAGCAAAAGGCAAATGGGTTGACTTCAGATGAGGTTTGATTTCATTTACAGGGTGGAGCAACAGCAGGTTTTCATTTGTGAATACACGAAACACAGTTTACTCCTGTGTTCTTATTTATTAATCATTTTATTATTTGCCATATGAACAACTATAAGCACACTTTTACCCTCCCTGTATTTATTTTTGAATTCTTAGATTCATTGTTATTCAGAGTGTGGCAGTTTCAATGATAAGCCATACTTCAGTTGTCAGAAAAGAGTCTAGATTTTCCCAGGAAGCATAGAATTACAGTCATGAGCACAGTTATCATAACCTATTCTCTTGTTACAATTGGCATGTTTATAAAATGTGGAGCAAGCGAGCAACACCTTCCCTTCCCAGAATACTTTCTTAAAATAGAAATAAATGCCTTATTCCTCTCACAGCAGCCACTCCCGTTCATTGATGACTGCACAAAACCATCGAGAGTAGCCACTTGACACCCTGCCTAAGTGGGTTTTCCTTGAAGTTAAATCGATGCTGCCTTACATTGCCTAACTTTGCTCGGGTAATATAATGAAGTTAAGGAGGAGAAGTGGTAGTGGAAAAATTACAATTAAAAATAAGGAAAAGGCGAACAGCAAAACCATTGTGATTGTTTCGATACCATACACGCACATGCACACACACGCGGAACAGGAGCAATGTCTGAATATGACTTGAGTCACGACATAGATGCTGATCGGGTACGAACTCTCCACACACATCAGATGCATGTGCCGAATGACTAATTTGTCCAGTATGAATTTTATATTTCTCCTAATGGTTTTCAAAATGATAAAGTATCATTTCTGCTTACAACGTGCATTTAATTTCATCCAACCTGACAAATGGCCTGTTCAGATGATTAACATTTACAACTCTAGGTATCTCTTTGCTCATTTACATCTTCTTAAAGATTAACTGCCCTTTTAGATCTATGTAACGTGTAGAGATGCAATGCTGCTTATACTGAGATGCAATACTGACTAGTAAGACTAGTGTAGACTCATGTGTTGCTTTCCAAATCTTTTTTAAAAACAAGAGATTTTTCTCTCCAGTCGGTGCAAGTTTTTATATTCTCTCACAGTGTTTAGCTTAGCTTAGCTTCAAAAGCCAAAAATGGTGTCAAAAAGAAGTGTGCCTTCAAAGCAGCCTTCTCTCAGCACCTATGAAATGATGTTTGTGGCTCTCTTTGTGATTTTGGCGGTTCTCTGTGCTGGG
>PVKM010018846.1:0-13905 GCA_004027735.1 Carollia perspicillata | reverse complement strand
TTTTGATAGACTTTAAATCATAAACATACAAAAACATTGTCGACAAGTCAATAAATCAATTACGTTAAAGAAAAACATTATTTATTTCTACAGAATGATATTTTCATTCCTTTGTTAAACTAACAATTTTAATTGCAATAATATATGGGAATATAGATGTAAATTGCGAATTATAAATATCTGAACCTGCCTGAGTAGCAAATTATGATAAGCAGGAAAAAATAAGAAGAGGTAATTATTATTTACAACTAAATTATATGTACCAAAAACTCTCCAATGATCTTCAAATGTATTATCTTGTTAAAATAAATCTATGAGTTACCCTCCTTTCACAGGTAATGAGTCAGAGGCAGATGATTTAAGTAAGTTGTTTAAATTTGAATCATTACCATATCTTGTACATTCATAGCACAACTGTTATGGCCAAGGAGTTAACATTGGCACGATGCTATTAACTGAACCGCACACTTTTTAAAAGTTCCACTAGTTTTTCTATTCATGTCCTTTATCTGTCGAGGATACAATGCAGAGTCGTATATGAGATTAGTTACCATGCTTCCTTAGTCTCCAATTCATGACAAATTTTCCTTGTCTTATCTCGGTTTTGCCTTGTCTTTCATATTTAAGCATGTAAATCTAAATGTAATTTTGAGTATTTAAAAGATAAAATATTATAAATAACATATATTACATCAAATATGCCATGATAACTATTCCAACTAATGCATTTTTATTGTTTGAATTATTATTTCTGATGTTTCTTCGGCCCCAGGAAGTTTGTTGTTAATATATAATAGATTACGGCCTCTAGAGTCAGTCAATTCTAGGCCCAAATGCCTTATTTGTCCCTTACGGCCTCCATTAGCCTGGGAAATATGCTTAGGGAATTTAAGCTCCAGTTTTCTCATCAAAGACAAGAAGAAATAACTTCTTGTCATTCCAGGTCAGTGTGAGAATTATGTCTCATGATTATTACATTTACCGTGATTTCATCATTGTGTAAGTTTTAGTTTAAGCAATTCGTTTTAAATATAAATACATATCAAAGAAAATATTCTGACAAAGACATTGTGCAGGACCTAATGGTACCTTTTAGTGCCTACATTGATACTCAATTTGTTAGCTCTTTCCTTATATTTTTTAATATTGAGATAATACATTTCCTGCAACATTCTCAATAACTTCCCTAATAACAACATTCACCATCTAATGGTAAAAGGTCAGACATGCCAATTTTATAATTATTAGAGTAAAAGGAATAGCTCCAAGCTATGTTTCAAAGTAACACACACACTGAAATCTTCAAAGCAGTCACATGTAGAAAATCAGCAGTGCCCCTGGGTGCGAAGCAACCGAAAGCAAGACAAAACTTTTAATGGCCCAGTTCTCGCCATGTTTCCCTGAATCAGTTCCCGTAATTGGTGCAAGTCGATCATCCCTGTATTTTCCAAAAAGAATCTCAACAGTAAAAGAAACCTGGAAGCATGGAATCTGGGTTAGACTTGAAAGAACTGAAAAAAAATTTAATATGATGGAGAAGAAGTTTAATTTTTAATCCTAAAATAATGACATTAGGGGAAAAAAGCAACTGATTATGAATGTGAGGACTGCAAAGAAAAAAAAAAACCTCAGCACAAGCACATGAAGCAAGAACTTCATGTCTTTACCAAAATGTGCATATTCTCTCTCATAATTCATATTTAAGTGTTTTTTTTTCTTTTATTTAGACACAGTACTTGGAAAAACTTATGAAGCCAGAGGGACACTGAAAATAACATCAGGAGCTACATATAATCCTAATTTGCAAGACAAACTGTCAGTGGATTTCAAAGTTCTTGCTTTCGACCTTCAGCAAATGGTAGGAGATTGTTTCTCTTCAGGTGGTTTAAAATTTCATAACATAGTTTCACTAACTACTTGTGAAAAGATACGTAGATTCTGTTTCCTTGCTTTGAAAAAATTAGTAAATAAATGTAATATGCCTAGGATGCTTAAGTGTGTGAATCTCATTACGACAGAGGAGGAAAGTGCCCCTATCCAGTTCTAAGCAAACTTAAAGATTACTATTTAAATTTTTAAGCAAAAGTTTAAATCTTAAATGTAATATGCTTTCATTTAACCATTTTGTTTCTTAGATAGATGAGATCTTTCAATCAAGTAATCTGAAAAATGAGTACAAAAACTCAAGAGTTTTACAGTTTGAGTGAGTACAGCTCAAAATTATTCTACCGGTAGGAAGGAAGCACAGAATCACAAAATAGTGATTTATTTGCTAACATTTGCAAAATAATGTTACCACTTTTAGGAGAAAAAGGAATATTTAAAATTTTCAACATTGTTATGGGAGTTGACAAGCTTTCATATTAGCAGCAAATAATAATAATGAGTCTGAATAATTGATCTTATGTCAATATATTTCTCTTGAGGGTAAAATCTTGTAAAGACACATGGAGAGGGCCGAATCCAAAATGTGGAGATACAAATAGAGTGCCTGGGTTGCTATGAACATGTGGAAGCAACTTGGTTATTATACTTCATTTACATTTTAAGTCATAAAAGAGAAGGGACTTGCTCTTTTTATACCCAGAGGGCGGAAGACTATACCTAGAAAAAAGTGAGAGCTCAATAAATGAATGAATCTTAGATCAACAGGATCATGATATAATTCCACTACAGATACTTGTATCAGGAGTTTTCTGCATTGCCAACTACCAAAAGGCCTGAGGAATAAGGGTATATATCAGCAGAAAATTGCCATGCCAGTTAGAATCTATAAAAGTTCATAGGCCAAAAGTCAAAAAGAGGGAATTCCTTTTTTAAAGTATATTTTGCTGATTATGCTATTACTGTTGTCCCACTTTTTCTCCTTTTGCCCCCTCCTCCCAGTAGCCCCCTTCCCTCCAGCCATCCACCGCCCTTAGTTCATGTCCATCAGTCATCCAGATAAGTTCTTTGGTTACTCCAATTGCTATACTATTCTTAACATTCCCATATATATATATATATATATATATATATATATATATATATAACTTACCATTTATGCTTCTTAACCCCTGTACCTTTCCCCCATTTCCCCCCCTTCCCTCTCCCTGCAGATAACCCTCCAAATGACCTCCATACTATGATTCTGTTTCTGTTCTAGTTGTTTGCTTAGCTTATTGTTGTTTCTGATTTTTAGATTCAGTTCTTGATAGCTGTGAGTTTGTTGTCATTTTAATGTTCATAGATTTGGTCTTCTTTTTCTTAAATAAGTCCCTTTAACATTTTATATAATAAGGGCTTGGTGATGATGAGCTACTTTAATTTTACTTTGTCTGGAAAGCACTTTATCTGCCCTTCCATCCTAAATGATACCTTTGCTGGATAGAGCAATCTTGGTTGTAGGTCCTTGTTTTTCATGACTTGGAATACTTATTTCCAGCCCCTTCTTGCCTGCGAAGTTTCTTTTGAGAAATCAGCTGATAGCCTTATGAGAACTCTTTTATAGGTAACTCTTTTTCTCTTTTTCTATTTTTTGCTGCTTTTAAGATTCTCTGTTTATCTCAGGACAGGGGAGAGGAATGAGGGAAAATGGTAAAAACTGTAATTAAACAATAATAACTTTTTTAAAAGATTCTGTCCTTATCTTTAACCTTTGGTATTTTAATTATGATATGTCTCGGTGTGTTCCTCTTTGGGTCCAACTTGTTTGGGACTCTGTACTTCCTGGACTTATATGTCTATTGCCTTCATCAAACTACTAAAATTTTCTTTCATTATTGTTTAAAATAAGTTTTCAATTTATTGCTCTTCTTCTTCTCCTTTCGGCATCCATATAATTTGGATGTTAGCACTTTTGGAGATGTTCCAGAGTCTTCTTACTCTCTTCTTGTTTTTTTTTTTTAATTCTTGTTTTTTCTTTCTGTTCTAGTTGACTATTTACTTTTTCCTTATGTTCCAAATCTTTGATTTGAACCCTGACTTCCTTCCCTTCACTATTGGTTCTCTGTGGATTTTTCCCATACAACTTAACAGGTGTGCTAAGACAAGGAGTCAAAGCAACTCTACCTAATACACAGAAACAAACACAGGGAGGCTGCCAAATTGAAGAGACAAGGAAATATGGCCCAAATGAAAACACAGAACAAAACCCCCCAAAAAGAAATAAATAAAACACATATAGCTAACCAATCACATACAGAGTTCAAAACACTGGTGATCAGGATGCACAGAGAACTCACTGAGTGCAGCAAAATCATAAAGGAAGAAATGAAGGCTACACTAAGTGAAATGAGGGAATTTTTTTAAATAGAAAAACCTTATTTTTTCTGCAGAAATAAAATGGGAGATAATAGGCTGGGAAGGAGGAAGACATGAAATAAAATCAATGAGAGTCAAGGTAAGGCTGGAGAGCCTGACTTACGGCACTTAAACACTTAAGTAAGCCAGGCTGATGGCAAAAGACTTAGATACAAAGGTCCATCTCACATACTGTATGTATAAGTGTTAGTTTGGGAGATGCTGGCACCTTGCAATGGAAGACAGTTATCACAATCAGGGAGGATGGGTAAGGAGAAAGCTCCAAGCCTACAACTTCAAATGAAGTCAAAATATAAGGCCTCCAGACCAGAGAGCAGTGGCCTCGTTGTGTTTTCATGACAATGCAAAGTCACTACCTATAAAATGTAAATAGACATTCATTTTACTTTTATGCACTTATCATTTAATACATGTAAGTCATTGATCATGTACTAGCTGTTGTTACTAGGCAGTTGTATACACAGGGGTAGGCAAAAGTAGGTTTGTAGTTGTTCATATAGAAAAAGACATGCAAGTTATGATTATTATGATAATCATATTATGGCCCTAGCTGGTGTGGTTCAGTGGATAGAGCACCGGACTGAAAACCAAAGGGTTTTCAATTCCCAGTCAGGGCTCATACCTGGGTTGCAGGCCAGGTTCCCAGTAGGGGCACTCTAGAGGCACCCACATGTTGATGTTTCTGTACCTCCCTTTATCTCTCCCTCCCCCTCTCTAAAAATCAATAAATAAAATCTTTTTAAAAATAATCACATTACAAAAGAATGTTGCAATGCAACTCTAAACCCTACTCCTATACAATTTGTACCATAAGTATGCAAGGGGAAAAAAGATTTTAAGTGATATAGTTTAGCCTTTGCTTGTCTGCTTTGGCCTGTCATGCCCACAGCCTCAGAAGGAAGTTCATTCTCACCCAACAAAAGAAAGAGGCTCGTACTGCCTAAAACAGATTCCCTCATACGAGGATATTTGATAAAAATTAGGAATCCATATTCACTGTCACTGTGAACATCATTTTTAACGCTGTGTTTTATTTTCTGTATAACTTCAGTTGTGAGAAAATTATTTTATTCTTAACCAAGTCTGTAATTCTTTGGCTCTTACCCACTTACCCTAGTTAATTGTAGTTATTAGTTTTTTATAGAATAAATGTGTCTCTATCTTCATACCTCAGTCTTTCAAATACCTGAAGACTGTTTCTAGTTTTGTTATCATAAATGTAGTTACTCTTCTGAAGTTTTGCCTCCAAAACCCACTCCTGCCTCTCCTTCTACTTCTCCTGCCCACCTGGCTCCCCATAAGCTTTGACACCAGCTATACCATGTTACCTGCTTGGCTTTAAAAGCATCCTGCTTCCTTCACTGCCTAGACCTCCATTTCTTCCTCATTATATATTGCATCTGTCGGTAAGCTCTATCCCTACATGCCATTAAGCACCAGTCCCTGTCACCTCCTCAGAGGATACTAGTTTGGCAGTCCAGTCAGTGTTAGTACCTTGTACCTACGTATAAAGTAGCAATCCTCGTACTCTTATGTAATTGTCAGTTGGCCTGTGTTCTTACTAGACTATGAGCTCACTCGGGGTAAAGAATGTATTCTTTGATATCTGTATTTTCAGAAGCTAGTTAAGGTCTAGCTCCAAGTATGGGCTCTATAAAGTCCTCACAAACGAAAGAGCTATTTATTTAGTACCCGGTTCTGATACATTGAGTACTATGTTAGGTGTTAAATGTTTCCCTTTAACCCATGTCCCATAGATATGAAAAAGTATGCTCTTACTTTGGCTTTAACCAAACCATAAGGATAGAATTTTAATTTAAAAAAACTCTAAGCATGTTCTCTGGAAGCACAGCGGTGTTAAAACGCATTCAAGAGCCCCCTCAGGTTGAAAAGGCGGGTCATGAAAGGTGTGGTGGAAGATGTAGGACACAGTCAGAGAAGCATGGGTGGAGACTTCCTAAGGAGAGAAGAAAATAGAAGCCATTTCTAGTAAAAAACAAAAACACACAAGTTTAAGAATCTTTCCCCCCAGCACTTGCTCTCTCTCTCTTTTCACACTCTCTTTTCTCTCTCTCTCTGTTATTCATTCATTCATTCTCTTTCTCTCTTCTCCTTTCTCACTTATGGATCTACACTATTTACTCTTTATTTCATTGCATTTTCATGACAGCTTAGCCCAGTGCCCAGTCAGCCCTATACAGTCCCACCCACTGTCTTCCTACCTATCTGCGATACAGAGGCATCTACTCCTGTTTTCCAGGCCTTTTTACCTCGGCTACTAGTTTCTTTATTGGCCCAATATAGGACTAGAAGGAGATGCATGGAAAAGGTTAACATCTTCCCTTCTCAAACTGGTATTTTTTTAATATTTATTCAATATTTATTCTGTGAAGGTAAAGCCACGCATGCAGGATTTTATTCAACTTTAAGCTATTTGTCTGCTTTGAAGTCAGTGGAACTGATTTCTCTTTTTCAGTTTTATAGAGGATTGAGTATGGAGCTCTGCATGAGAGCATCAATTCAGAATTATATCTCTGAGGTGTTGATGTTCTTTGGGGAGGGTGCTATCAGGTCCCACCTTCTCCTTCACTGGGTTCTGCCTGTTGAAATCCATATGAAGCACAATATTCATTGCAGAGCTTATTGGGACAGCTTTCCTAATGGGACTTTTCATGTTCACATACTCTAATATGCTAGATAACTTCATTTTTACTATATAGAGAATATTTGCTGAATGTAGACTTTTATACATTGGGCCGGTGGTTTATCAAACCCCAGCATCTTCTTTAATATTTAGTAAATAATCTTTTACCCTCTGGATGTTAAAACCACTACATTTGAAGCTGTAAATTATTTCAGCTGAGGAATTTTTTCTTCCTCTTTATGGTTACCTAGGAGACCAACATATTCCCTAAGCCTTGATACATATTTTATAATTATTCTCAAATGATATACTTCATCGGGGTAGAAATACTTCTCCTAGTTGTATCTGAACTACTTCTAAATCAGAAGGGAGTTTTTTGAGAGATGCAAAGGAATTTTATACAAATATATGTAAGATAAATTGCAGGTTGGTACTTTGGGAGACTGGAAAAGAAATTCAGAAGCAAGAAAGAAAGCAACAAGCAAACATTTAAGTTCCCTTTAAATAAGCATATACAAATGACATAGTTCATTCAAAAGAAAGGTGGCAGACTCCTAATTAGCATTATAATTCTTTTTAGTTTTAAACTCTAATTGGTAAAATCAAGAAATAAATAACTGAGGTATCAACTAACAATATCCACACTAACTGTGAAAAATGTATCTAAAAATACTAAAAATAGGTATCTAAACTACCCATTTTCTTTTTTGTTACCAATTTTAATGAAACACACACTGCATGCATGTGTATATTGTTGAATTATAGCACTAGGGAGCACTTAGTCATTAACCTATCTTCTGTTACTTTACGTCAACCCCTGCCCCTTGCTAGTGTGTGTGTGTGTGTGTGTGTGTGTGTGTGTGTGTGTGCACTCTGCAGATCAAACAAACGGTTGCTCCCTCTGGGAGACTCTCTGTTATTCTGCCGTTTGGCAAGTGCTTTGACTTGGAGAGCATTCAGCAGCAGATTCTTCTCATACAGCGCTGTTCAGCCTCTGTGGTGATATGCAGCCTACTCTGCCCTTTGAGCACAGATGAGTCACCAAGTCAGTAAAGAAAAGACTTCCGTTTATTCAGCAACCCTAGAGGCTATCGGTGTCATTAAGGGAAATAAGAGATAAGAAACATTTTTATTTATTGTGCACAGGCTCTCTGTACAATGATAAGATTTATCTGATTTTTAAAAACCTCAGATATTCTACTGGAACAAGTACTTTGAAATGAAAATGGCTATTTACCTTAATAAATAAAATCAATCTCAGAGCAGTGATATAGAGATCAATACTAAACTACTAAAATAACAGCTTTAGCATTCTTATTAGGTGAAACAAATGTTTATTATGTTTTTTTTTTCTGATTTCTAATATATATCCCTTTTATCTCAGTACTTACAATGAGTAATAAAACAAATTTTAAAGAATACAACTATATGTGAATACAGGACCTATAACTCCTATCCTTGCAAAGCATAAATTATTAAATGCAATGTATAATTCAGAAGCAAGAAAATACATCTTTCATCCAAAGATGGTTTACGCCTGAGGATGAACTAATCCAGTTACTTTCAACTCAGTGAGAGAAAAATCCCAGATTTGTACTTTCTATGCCAAAAACTATCTTACCTCTTTTACTTCCTTAGAAAACTAAAAGCAATTGCTTAGTCAAATTCAACAGTGGAAATTACATAAAAAGAAAACTCAGATTTAGTCAAAAGTAGAACTTTAACCATTTTAACCCTGTCCATTTAACTATTTGAGAGGTGAAGGTGGTTAAGGACACAGAAGAAGAAGGAAAAGAAGAGGAGGGAAGGGACTGGGGAAAGGGAAGAAGAGAGAGGAGGGAAGATTCTACCCCTTGAAAGTATGGAGGTGATAAAACATCTGTCCCTCACTCCTCCCTCCAAAATACAACTAGGTATTATCCCAATCTATTTGTTTGTGAAGTTCTGGCAACAATGTGAGATAATCATAAACGTACATCCGGATAGATGTGGTGTATTGTCTTTCCCTAACAAACAGTCTACAACGGTATTGATGGAGATGGTGCTGAACGTGGGGAATGAGAACTACTATGCAAAATCACATCTAGGAGATATCTACTCCTGGATTTCATTCCTATCTCTGATACTAATTTGCTGTAAAATTCTAGGCAAAGTTATCTACATGACTCTGAGCCTCAATCTCCTTATGGCTAAAGTGACAATTTGGCCAACTTCAGGTACAAAAATACAGTAATCTCCCTTTTCCAGAGCTCCCGTTTAAATAAATATATGATGAAGCCTGAGAGTTGTATGTCAGTTAGGATTAGATTGCAATTAACAAGATGCATAACTAAAAGTACCTTAAATAATAAGTGTTTATCATCTGACATCACAAGAACTGGAAGGTTTCGCCAGAGGCTAACTCAGCCATACAATAACAGTGACAAGGTCAATGACATAGGTGCTTTTGCTTTTTATTTGCTGCATTTAGTTTGTCAACCATAGTTTACCCCATGGGACCAAGATGGATGTGGAAGTTCAAGCAATCACATAACAGACATACTAATGTTCAGCAACGAAGACCGGTAGTGCACTCTAAACCATTCTTTTATAAGATATGAAAAAGGTTTTCGAGAAGTTCCCATCATTGCTCCCTCATGTTCCATTCACCAGGGTCTGCTCACATGCCCATGAGTAAAACTATCATTGAGCAAGAAAGGGTTGGAGAAACCACCACCATTTGTGGGAAAATGGAGAGTGATTGTCAAATAAAATTAGAGATGGGCCAGCATGGAATTAACATGTGTGGAAAGGTGGATAAAAACAGTGTCTCTGACAAAATGTATGCTTTTCAAGGACAGCACATGATTCCATATACGGGTGAGTTCAGGGAACCCTGAACTCAACAGTTACTAACAAGTCTTGACACTTGCAAGATTTGGTTACTGTGATTTAATCAAATAATTGGAAACTTAAACATTATAAAATTTTTAATAGAGGCAAAACGTATAATTATTTTATCAGAGTATCCTGTTTACTTCAAAAAGTGAAAACCCAACAACATAGAAAGGAATCACCACTGCTAAACCCTGAACCAAAATAGCAGCACAGACCTTAAGAAGGAATATACTACCAAGTAGAGCCGTTGATCCACTATGATCTTTTAGACACATTTTGATCTTGTACATAGTCATGGAAGAAAAAATGCAAGTTCTATCAAGATACACATATGGGCAGATAGACAAAGATCTCCCCTAGAGTTGACAAAATCCCTCAAAAATATCATTAGCTTACAGACATCATAAGGATATAAGTGTAACCGCCTAAATTTTGCAACTAGCTAAAATACCATGCAAAATTTAGTTCTCCCTTATCTAGCTCTTAAGGATCTAAGTATAGCCTGAGTACTCACAGTTTCCTGAGGGCTGCAGAGTGAAGATCAGACCTAAAGTTTGTCTCTCCAGTGGTTATATCCTGAAAGCATAGCATGAGGGAAATAGAAAGATAGGCAAGAGAGGAAAAATCACTCATGAATCTCTACTGGGCCAAAAAGGTATTCATTTTTATGTTTCCTTAAACATGAAACAAATAACCAGCAAATAAAACTTTTTAAATGCATGCTACAGCATCTTAAATGCATGCTTGAGCAGGAAATAAAATAAAAAGGAAGATGACTCGGGCTATATAATTGAACTGTAATGTCATGGTTTGAGATGATGTTGGCAAGATTAACCTGACCCTTGATGATAGACTGGGTATCCTGTAAATCCTCAGTAATCCAGGGATGCTTATCTTCTTTCCATCCCTTTCGTTTTTTCGATATCTTTTATTAAGAATGAAGGAAAATGTAGATATAGATTAGTTGCCATAAGCTTGCTATCAGGTTTTCATTTACTATTCCAAAAATTTTTCTCTGAAATCGGTAAAACTACCTTAGTCTTTTCTCTACTTAGAAATCATGTGTGAGAAATTACAAATCCACACTCTCAATTCCTTCAAACAGTAAAATGAAAGTAAATGTCATGAAACCACTTGATTTGGTTTAAATTGACACAAGTAACTCCGGGAAACAGCGCAGCCTGGAAATTTGTCTGTTAATGCAGAACTCAGGAGAACTCAGATTCCACTTCTGGATCTGTCTTTGTGTTCTAGAAAAATACACTTAGTCTTTTCATTCCTTTTCTCCCACCTGTAAAATAAAGATAACGCTTGATATTATCTGCCTGGCACAGGTGTAATGGGGATTAACAAGGTGATAACTGTAGAGAATTCCAAAGGCATCTTACATGAATTGAGCCCAAATCACTGGAAGAAGTCTGACTTTTTCTTTTTATGTCATGTTTTGCTTTGCAGAAATGGCAGCATTATAGTCATATTTGACCTTTTCTTTGCCCAGTGGGTGTCAAATGAAAATGTAAAAGAAGAACTGATTCAAGGCATTGAAGCAAATAAATCTAGTCAACTGGTCAATTTCCATATTGATTTGAGCAGCATTGATATCACAGGTATCTGTGAACATTATTTGATTTCTTTGAATCATTAAGCTATGAAATTAAAATTCTAGCGATATACTAGGAAGCAATGGAATCACCGTTGGCTTCAGAAACATGTCTTTTTGCTTGAGGTAACACATTTACCTGAGAAACGTGAAATACAGAGAAACCATATTTGAAGAAATATATCGGTGAGGAAAAGTTATAAAATATAACTCTTATAAAAACTTTTATAACTCCTTATAAAATATCAAATATCAAAAAGGTTTTAAAAACATTGACATGTGTAAGTACGTGTGGGTCTTACCACATTCTTGGCATGAGTCCAGCACAGCCTAACTTTCCAGAAACCCTCCATCAGAAAGTCACGCTCATTCATTTCTGAGTCAGAGACATTATTAGATTACAAAGTCAAGTGGCAAATCTGATCTCTAATTGAGAACTTAAAAGAAAAGAGAGAAGGGAACAGGAGGGGTCAATTGTTTGATTGATCCCAATTACTTATTTATATATTAAGAAAACTTTATTTTCAAAATGACAAATAATCTTGAGATAATAAGTCAAAGGTGAAGAAGGATAGGGAATCAAAATAACGGCAGACTCTGTGTCTATCAAAGCTTATCCTGCATTTTTCACTGTAGGCATCCCCCATTCAATTCAACAAACATTGTGCTGTGCACTTACTTTGGTTAAAGCAATAATAATTGTCCACTATCCTTTATGTGTAAACCTTAATGGCGATTATGTTTTGGAATTTAGATATTTGGGGATGTTAGAAAGTTAATCAGCATACAAATATCCACATCACGTGGAATAAAGGCAAACTCCAAATAATCTAATGTCAGTTAAAATATAGTTTTACTACAGAATAGATCAGTCAATATAGGTTTGCCTCTGAATCAAATATATAAAAACGTGCAGAATTTTTCATTTTGTTTTGTTTTGCTTCAATTTTGCAATAGCAGATATGAAATCATGAACCCTGCTTTCCTTTACAACATTCGTTCACCAAACAGCGTTTCCTCTTAAGTCTCCTGCTATATCCTGTGGCACCTATTCAATGAGAGGACAGTTGATGTCTTCTCTCAGTGCCTTCTCTACTGATGGTTTGGTACCCTGAACTCTGCTTCCAGAGCAGAGGCTGTTTTAGATCTTTGTCTACTTCAGTCTCACTAAAAGCTACTGAAACTATTAGCTAGAAGAGGTGTGTTACCTATCAACACAGTTACTCCTCATATTGATCCTATTACATGATGTCTTTACTGCCCCCATTTTTTCAGAGAAAACCAAGTACAGGTAATTTTGGTAAATTGCCTTGCATCACAGAGCTATTTAGAGTTGTGTCAAGGTTTCTGACCTCATGCAATTAGACCCTAATGTCTATGTTTTTAACCATTACATTAGAGTTTGAACAATGTTGACTGATTTTTTTCAATAGTCAATTTTCTTCTGGAAAATTGATTTGTTATTTTTCTTTGAATGTGCATCAGTTTCTGTGGGTCTGTTGTGACCAATGAATTAACAGATGTGCTAAAACTCATGACTCCTTATAGCTGCACTCTTAGAGGAAAGAAAGTTTGTGGTTTTAAAAGATATCTATTTATTCAATAAAACTACAACCTTTTCATTAACTTAGAATAATTACCGTGAATGCAACCAGCTATATCACAACATCAAGTCAAGAATATGCTCTTGAGCCCTGGCTGGCGTAGCTCAGTGGATTGAGCGCGGGCTGCGAACCAAAGGGTCACAGGTTCGATTCCCAGTCAGGGCACATGCCTGGGTTGCAGGCCAGGTCCCCAGTGGGGGCCATGTGAGAGGCAACCACACATTGATGTTTCTCTCTTTCTCCCTCCCTTCCCCTCTCTAAAAAAAAATAAATAAATAAATTTTTTTTAAAAAAAAAAAGAATATGCTCTTGAAGTTATATTTAATTTATTGAACTACGTTAAAATGTTTTTATAAACATGACACCAAATTTAATTTTAGGTATTTAAACTTAATATTCACTTCTAGCATGTGAATTTTCAAATTTATTACATTTACATTGGTTGAGAATTTCAGAAATACTGTGGATTTTACATAGTATACTGCATAATTAAATATAATAAAAATGAAAATATCTTCTTTGTGAAAATATGGCATAAACCTTGTTATCTCCTTCATCAATAATCCACCATATATCATTTATGAAACTTTGCTACAGATCTTCTAGAAACAAGACAATGCAGAAATACTATAATAAACAACATGGTTAGAAGAGAACCCACCTCTTAATGCACTTATTGTAAATATAGTTTGGAATAAAAACAAGTACACTGGATGAGAGTTTTTATTTACTTATTTTTTCCTTAGACTTTATTTATTTATTTGTTTGTTGAGAGAGAGGAAGGGAGGGAGAAAGAGATGGAGAGAAGCAGCAATGTGTAAGAGATCCATTGATCAGTTGCCTCTGGCACACCCACAACTGGGGACCATGCCCGGAAC